>VZRF01010397.1:132985-167637 GCA_013396875.1 Vireo altiloquus | reverse complement strand
GACAGCCACTGCCGGGATTCAGCCACTGCCGGGGGACAGCCACTGCCGGGGGGACAGCCACTGCCGGGGGACAGTCACTGCCGGGGGACAGTCACTGCCAGCCCCGCTGCATCCCCGCGGAAGGTGGGGCGGGAGGGGAGCGCAGCGACCTAAGGCTCTAGGGGCTTCTGCACAGCCGGGGGGGCACGGCAGGGGGACAGAGGCGGCTCTTGGGGCATCCTGCACAGCTAGGGGGGCACGGTAGGGGGACAGGGGCTGCTCAGTAGTCACCCCTGGCGCACGAACACGGCCGGGCTCGCAGGTCCGTTCGCTATCGGGCCGAGGCGGGGGGCACAGCGGTGCCAGCCCTGCCGCTGCCCCCGCCCCTGCTCCCGGCCCCAGCCCCGGCGCTGCCGGCGGGCACGGAGCCACCGGCAACACAGACACTGTGGGCAGCATCAGCGTGCGGGTCCGTCTGTGCCCCACAGACGTGTCACATCACTTGTTAAAAGTATGCCGGACGTCACTCTGGGTTAGGTTTAGCCTTGAATGCCAAAATAAATTTTAGTTTCACACGAAGAGTGTTCACGTTTTCGCTTGTTTTATTTTGTTAACAGTAAGTCAGCTTGCTGGAATCTGCCTATGACTTAGAATGATAGAAAGGTTTAGGCTGGGAGGGACATTGAAAATCACCTAGTTCAAACCCCACGCAACCTGGTCTTGAACACTTTACACTGCATTAAAGTTAGGTCCCCTTCAGGAAAGCAAACTTCCAGGTCTTCAAGGAGATAGTAAACAGGATCCCCTAGGAGACTGCCCTCAGGGACAAGGGAGAAGAACAGAGCTGGCAGATCTTTAAGGAAGTCTTCCATCTAGCCAGCCTCAGGAGCAAGAGACCAGCATAGCTGAGTAGGGAACTGCTGGTCAAACCAAAGGGAAAGAAACAAATGGAGGTATGCTAACCAGAAAAAGAAAGTCAAAGCACGTGTATCCTTTCTGATAAACAATGCTGGCAAACTGGTAACAGTGGATGAGGAGAAGGCTGAGCTACTTCCCATTGCAAGTAAGGATCAGGTTCATGATCACCTAAACATGGATAGATACGTCTGGGACCTGAGGAGATGCATTCTAGAGTCCTGAGGGAATTGACTGATGTCATTGCCAAAACACTCTCCCATGATCTTCAAAAAGTCATGGCAGTAAAGTGAAGTCCCAGGTGACTGGAAAAAGGGAAATATTATACTCATCTCTTAAAAGGGTAGAAAGGTGAACCCTGGGAACTACCAACCTGTCAGCCTCACCTCTCTGCCTGGGAAGATCACAGAACAGATCCTTCTAGAAATTATGCTAAGGCACATGGAAGACAGGGAGGTGATTTGAGACAGCCACCACGGCTTCACCAAGGGCAGGCCTTGACTAACCTACCCAGTGACCTTCTATTGACTACATGGAGTGACTGCATCAGTGGACAAGGGCTGCAGACATCATTTTTCTGGACTTTTGCAAAGCCTTTAACAAGGTCCCTCAAAACACCCTGCTCTTTAAATTGGAGAGAGAAGGATTTGATGGGTGAACTGTTAAATGGATAGGGAATTGGTTGGACAGTCACATCCAGAGGGTAGTGGTCAATGGCTCAGAGATCTGATGGACGTAAGAGATAGCTGGTGTTTCTCAGGGGTCACTATTGGGACCAGTGCTACTTAATAGCTCTATTAATGACACAGCCAAAGGGATCAAGTGTACCCTCAGAAAACTTGCAGAAGACACCAAGCTGACACACCTGTGGGTGACACACCTGAAGGACTGGATCCATCCAGAAGGACCTGGACAAGATCAAGAAGTGGCCCATGGGACTCTCATGAGGTTCAACAAGACCAAGTGCTGGTGTTGGGGTCACCCTTGGTATCAACACAGGCTTGGGATGATCAAGAACAGCCCTGTCAGGAAGGATCTGGGGGTACTGGTGGGTGGTTGGTACAACCAGCAACGAGCCCTTGCTGCCCAGAAAGCCAAGTGTGTCCTGGGCTTCATCAAAAGCAGTGTGGCCAGCAGGGCAAGGGAGAGGATTCTGCCCCTCTGCTCTGCTCTGGTGAGAACCCACCTGGAATGCTGTGGGGTGCCCAGCACAGGAAGCACATTGACCTGTTGGACTGAGGCCAGAGGAGGCCACCAAGATGATTAGAGGAATGAAGCACCTCTACTGTGAAGAAATTGGAATTTGAATTGGAATTCAGGAGGCACCTAAATGCAGCCTTCCAGTTCCTGAAAGAAGCCTACAAGAAAGTTGGGGAGGGACTTTTGACAAGAATCATAGCATCATAGCATCACAGAATCATAGAATGGTTTAGGTTGGAAAGGACCTTAAAGATCATCATGTTTCAACCCCCCCCCCACCATCGGGAGTGGTAACCCATCCTGTGCTGGGTGCCCCAGAGCTGGGTGCAAGTTCTCCAGGTGGGGTCTCATAAGAGATCTTGAGATCAGCTTTTAAACAAGCTGATCAATATATCAAATAAAAATTTTCATTCATATATTACCTGCTACTTTCAAACAAGCAGAGTAAAGTATGTCACTAGAATATTATTAAAGCAGCAGTGTATTTTTTATCTGACAAGCTCTAACCTATTGGACCTATGTGCATTTCCTAGTGCTCCTGCAAGTAAAGAAGTAATGCCAATGCAACTGATCCTCAAAAATATCACCAAGCACTAGCACCTGTCCCAAGTGTTGTATATCCTTTTCTACTATGCATTTGGACTAGGCACAATGTTGTCAATTTGTTCTTTCATACATACATAGGTTTGCAGTCTGAGGAACAGGAGGAGACAGACTTTGTTGGCATCTATTGACAAATTAGAAAAAGGCAAATTATAAGGGCACATAGGGAAGCATTTAGCTTTTCTAGCTAACACTTTTAAGTCTGAATGACAATTTTGTTCATGTTAGTTTTCAACGAGACATTTGGTTCCAGGCCAGTAGTTTTATATATCACCTAGCAGGCAGTGCTAGATGCATGCTTGTGTCAGAAGGCCGGGGGCTGCAGTATATTTAAAAATATATATCTTTAGGAAAAAATTGTAGTCCATTTTTTCTTTTTTTTTATTAAAAGAGAAAAAGAGAACCAAATAGTTTGAATTAATCTGTTCACTCTAAGACTTCTCTGAAAAGAGACTAGATCTTGTCAAAACTTGACAAAATGTTTTGGGAGGTTTTTGTTGTTTGGGGTTTTTTTTTCCACTCCACTGAATTGTGCTGTTCCATCAGGGGTACAATGTTTTGCAGGGATGTATCAATTTCAATTGAGAGGTTGCTGTACGGCACATTTTTGTCACTTGTGGTCCATTTTTGTTACTTCTGAAAGAAGATGCCAAATTTTAAAAAAAAATCTTTCTAATCTGAAAACAGACACTTTCACACAATTTCATTTGTGATGTTGATATGAGGGGTTTGGATCTGTTCCAGCACAGAGCAGAAATACATGGCAAAGTGAACTTCTCACTGTTCAGAAAGTTCAACTTGGAAATCATAGACGTGTGTCAGCATGGCACTTGTGTGGCTGGGCATCAACATAAGCATCTCTTTAGTTGCATGCACCATGGCAGATTCTTGAGCTCCTTTTAGACCATATTAATTTAGAAACAAACATATATAGAGGCTTTTAGTTAAAAGGCTGTAGCTGTTCTGACAACTTCCATGAGGCCCAGGCAACAGTTAAGAGCGAAGCTCTAGAAATGCAGGCTGTATTTTCATATTTCACCATCAAACAGTGGATGTAGACTCTTGCATCTTGGGATCTGTATCCAGACCATATGTCTGTGCTACATGAATCTGTCAGACTGAGGTACATGAAACTAACGTCAGCTGCTGCCCTCCTCTCTCATTTCTCTGACACTCGTGATTTCAGGCATTTTATTGTACTCATGCAGCATCGCTACTCCTACAAAACCCCACATTTCAGATGGAGATCACTGACTTGCCCAACCAACATATCCTCAAAAAACTGCAATGCTGTGTTGGGCTAGTTACCATGTGTCTCTTACAAGCATTTTGTGTTCAAATGGTCTTCCCAAAGGGAAAAAAAACCACCCAGATTCTTGCTGGTTACAGCCTTCTGTCACTACCTACCATGTGACACAGTGCATAAAAACAGTTTAATTACAAAGGGATAGAAAACTGTTAGACTTAACTCAAATCTGAGAATTCATGGATAAAAGCTGGACAAAGTGTCCTTGGCCAACAGAAAGAAACAGTGACAAGAAGTGGGGAAGAAAAAAAAAAGATATCCAAGCCCAGCAGTGAAGGTTCAGCAGCTGGCTTCTAGAGCAAAGTATTGCTCGGTGCCTTGTCTTGCACATCACAGAAATCCAACTAGTCCAAATAAGTATGAGACCTATTTGCAAAAGTATTTGGAGTAGATTCCTATCCACCACTCATTTCAAGTTTACATATATTCTTTTCTTGTATTGGACTCTCAAGAAAAAAAGGAACTTCCCCTGATGAGAAGTAGCCACAGTAGTAGTAGTAGTTTCAGAAATATCCATGCACACTTCTCATGCAGTAATATTTTGCTAATGGCTTTTCCAGGACTTATAGGAGTGATAATTTTACTTTCCACATTCCTCCTATGGAGTTACAGGTTTGAGAAGCACAGCAGATGGAAGAAACATTAAATAACTGTTTCTTACTGAATTTCCAATGCACTTGATACATTTGATTTATTCTACAGTAAAACAGAAAACTGCTCACAGCAGTAATGTAAATTGGAAGGATTTATTAAGGTGATGACTGTCATCATCCCAAACAGGGATGATCCTATTAGGGCTAATAATGAAAAGATTCAAGCAAATATATAATCAGTGCATGGAAGTAAGTTTCTCCAGGCTAAAAAAATCTCTAAAAGCCTCTCGCTAAAAACAACTCTAGCTCTGCTCCTAATGTACATTTTCTTTCTACATGCATTCCAAGGGCCCATGTGGACATAGAAGCCTGCAGCTTACATTCAAGATAACAAACAAATGGGAAGCCACGGAAACATAGCTAAAAATAAACAGATCTACCATCCGTGCTATTGTTGTCGCAGTGTTGTGCTATTCACATGCAGAACGGACTGGGAACCAGTTTGCCTCTAACCCCCTTCCCCTCCAAACAGGCCTTTCTTTGTCTTTCCTAGCAACCATTTAAACACCACAGAGGCAGAAGATATATGAGCCTCCTGAATGCAAGGGTTTCACACTCCTGTTGCTGTTGCTAGACCCCAGCCATCACCGACAGAAAGCGCCACGACAGCTGGACCAACACTTGGCGTGCGAAGGTCAGGCAAGCTGTGTCAGAGCTGCTCTGCCTGCCGTCACATCTTACTGCAGTAATGGCTTCTTCTGTTTAAAACCAGTTGTGAACTGTCAAGTGGTATTTATTTTCTTCACTCAGAAAACAGTGCCTTACTAATAACATCTTAGAGATTTTTAGCACAACACAGCAAAAGAAAAAAACCTAAACCAAAACCAACTCAAGACCCAGAAACACAGCTAATGTAATCTACAATCTATTTTACCATGAAGAGTACTGTGGAAACAAAAGAAAACATAAATATTTAGTATGATTATGGTATATTCTCTTCTAGGGTTCATAAAATATTATAGACAAAAGTAGATATCTGCCTGATGAGAGAAGGACATGTCTGGGATTCCTGGTTGCTGCATCTACTCCAAATTAGCAGCAACTTAACTAAGGATGCAAGTGTTGTTCTTAAATTATTCACTTCCAGACAGCTCAAAAAGACCAAAATAAGACAAATAAATACAAAAACCTGTAGATTTTGTACACACAGCCTGAGTGCTCTGAACCTTAAGACCTGAGAAGAGGGAGAAAGAAGAATAGAAGAGAAGCTGGGAAAAGGACCCCTGATTTGCTCTGTGGCAATGTACAGTAGGGAAGGAAGAAACTACCTAAAACACTAATACCTGAAACAAGGCATGAGTGCTGCTGCTACTCCACTGTTTGGCTTCTCAGTGCACCACAGGCAAGTTTGTGGGGTGGAAGACTTTTGCCTGTGTTGAGGAATGAAAGGAGAGAGTGACAATCCCCAGCTCTCTGAAATTGTTCATGAGGAGAGTACCACAACGGTGAAAGTTTCCATATATTTTCTAGATTCTTTCTTACTTGCAAGATCATCTAGTCCTAAATGTTAACTTTTTTGCTTTTTAAATCACTGACGAAGAGAGACTGGCATGAGTACCCAGTCTATCACATAGCACTGGGAACCACCTGCACATGAGGAACAAATATTTGCCTGAACAGACAGGAATTGCTGTCTGAATTCTAAATAAGTTTGAATGTTTCAATAAACAAACATTTCTAGCTTTCCTTCATCTTCACTGCCAAGGAAAGAAAAGTGTTCTGTTTTATATCCCCAAACTGAATTTACAGCTTTTAAGAAAATCTTACAGAAATAGGTAATAGCATAAATAATCACAGAAAATTTGTCTTAGGGGAAAAAGATCAGTCTTAAAATTCAAACAAGACAACACATTAATATTTACAGAAGGAATATGGAAGGGGGGGAAGGGACAAGGATTACACAAGGGAGAGATTGAATGCCAATATAATGATCAGCTCCATCCTTCTGCGGAGCAGCAGCAGATGCCTCAGCCCCTGCAGTTCTGCCTCTGGGAGAAGACAGGACAATCAGAATCTAGTAAGATGCTGCAGTAATTTTATTTGCACACATTTACACCTGTCTGAGGACAAAACTGGTCAAAGACTTAAAGACTGTTCCTTTTAATAGTATTCCATGTCAGACTTGTAAACATATTATGAAAGCACATTTTCTCCCAGAACAGACTGGTTAAAGGACTGATGCAGCAAATTCTTTGCTATTCATAATGCTTCTGGCAAAAGAGCACAGAAAAACTCAACACTAAATTATTGTTTGACACAAAGACATTTAGTCTAAGACTAATATCTTGCTCTGCTGCTAGAAAAGGATGCTGTATTATTACTTCCCTTCCCTAATATTATTGTACAACAAATATTGAACTTCCTTTAGCACATCCTTTAATGGCTCTAGCAGACACAATGTATTTTATTAACTATATGTTTCCAGTTTTGAATTGAAGCTTTACCATAGGAGAGTCATGATTTGGATGCTGAACATCACCTGACATAATAAAACTCTGACTTAAAAAGAGGAAATAAATATATATGGCATTATAGTTATAAATCATTCAGAAAGGTGTTTGGCCTTAACTTTTGCCACTAATTGCTTGGAATTTATTTAGCTACCAGTGCAAAAAAAAATTGCTTCACCGAATAGTTCCCTAAACCATCAATCTCAAATTTGCATTACTTGAGAATGAAAAGAATATGCTTTTCAGAAAAAAAACTCACAGACTGAAACAATAGTTAAAATGTCTCTAAAATATCTCCTTTTTTTCATGAAAAAAAAGAAATAAACCCATTTGTTTAGGAATTTAAAAACTTTTCATCAAAATTTAATTTAAATACAAACAGATTTTTTATTTTCTTTTGCTTTTCAAGTGGAAATTTTACCCAACTAATACACAAATGCGTCTGTTCCTAAGCTCTAATTTAAAAGAGCAAAACAAACTTTAGAAGTTCATAAAATATTCTTTACAGTATTTATCTTAAAAATTGTTTCACTATTCAAATTGACCACAGTCAATTCAAAGCTTCTCTTGTTTGCAAAATATTCAAAGGTTACAGATGTCTATTGACCATTAATTTTATGTGGTTTTAAAATTAGACTAAAACCACCCAACATTTTTGACAATTTTTTTAGCACAATATGACATCTGCAATATTCGCTGAATGAGGATTTTAGTTCCCACTCAATTTCTGCAAATGCAATGAGTATTTTTCCTCCATTTCAAGGATTAATTTTGCAAATGACACTTTAAGTGCTCCAAGCACAATGGAATAAGTCAAAAATAAATCCTTCAAGTGCAGATGTGGAAGAGGCCGGTGCAGGTGTGCCTGAGTCTCAAATGCATTTCATTCCCCATACTGAGAGCCTTATTGTGTCAGATAAATAAATAAATGCCATTGAGACCACTACATTAGTAACATTAAGCTTCATCCTCTCCCCCAGCTGGAAGGGCATTCAGATTTATGTAATGCAGCTATTTTATTTTCATCACAACTCTTTAGCATGGCTGGGCAATGCTGGCAGAAGGCAGAAGTGGCTGACCACCCATATCTCAAAGCAGACCAGCCATCTAGTAAGGATTTTGGGGGTTCAAAAAACCACTCACAGAACTGCAAGCCTGGGAGTTCCTTGTTCTCCCAATTTTCAGTTTAAGCATTATCCCACTTTATTTCCTGTGCCAGTGCTTTAGCTATCCCTCCTAGTCTTTCACCTCCCAGGCTACGGAACCCAGACTCTGATATAACAATATCAGATGCTGGAGCTAGCAGAGACAGTCACCACTCCTGGGGACACAGTCTCAGTGCCACACATGGGAGATAAATACTGCTAAGTTTGTACACAAGCAGGTAGGGTTCCTCACCATTTTATATCTCCTTGGGATTTTATAGCTAGTGCAGACCTTCACTGCAGAACAGCGAGCAACACCTGGCACCACTGCAAAGGAAGTGGCACCACTGCAAAGGAAGTTNCTATCCCTCCTAGTCTTTCACCTCCCAGGCTACGGAACCCAGACTCTGATATAACAATATCAGATGCTGGAGCTAGCAGAGACAGTCACCACTCCTGGGGACACAGTCTCAGTGCCACACATGGGAGATAAATACTGCTAAGTTTGTACACAAGCAGGTAGGGTTCCTCACCATTTTATATCTCCTTGGGATTTTATAGCTAGTGCAGACCTTCACTGCAGAACAGTGAGCAACACCTGGCACCACTTCAAAGGAAGCAACACCACCCAAAGAGCAACCTGGCACCACTGCAAAGGAAGCAACACCACCCCAAGTCTGCAGGAGTCCCCATGCAGCTGAGACATGTGCTCACACTTCTAAAGAAATGTCTGCATGCATTCCTTGATTTGCTTTTGAATCCTCACTCACTGGATATAAAGGGTTGATTTATCATTCCCATAATTTTCTATCTAGTTTTATAACACTCAGAAGAAATGTGTTCAGAAGTTTCTGATGGGTTGGACACCTTCAAGCTCACTGTAGGAACTGGAGTGAGAGAAAGGGACTGCAGGCAGAGCTGAGAGCCAGGGCTCAGTAGTGTCGAAGATTGTTTAATAGCCAAAGGCAAAAACACCCCAAAGGTCAGTGACGTTCCCCTCTCTATTTCCTGAAAGCAGATGGTGGAAGAGTTTAGAATTAATAGCCCTGCAGAGCCCAGCTTGGCACCAGCTCCCTGCAGAGATGATCAGCCTTTTCTGCTGACAGCCTGCGAGACAGCTCTGGATCCACGTGGCAGTATGTGTGCCCAAGAACCGCCCTGCAAATAAAATCTGGGAACATATATCACTGAATGGCATCGAGTGCACTAAGAAAACCTGCTTTCTTGTTTTTAGTAGATTTTTCTGCGCAGTTCTGTGAAAGTCACTGACTTTTTTTTGTTCTGTAATTCTAATAAAGAAATGTGCATATCAAATCAGGCCCGAAAAAGGATTTTGCTCCAATGAACAATGCAGCATCTCAAAACATCACTTTTGGTAAAAGGCCATCCTCTCCTCTCCTACACACACTTAAAATTAACTGTAAGTGTCTATATTTAGATTCAAAAGCTAGTTCAAAATCTTTTCTCCTCATTAAAATGCGATAGCATTTACTGCTACCTAAACATATCCTTACCACTCACAGAAAAATTCAAGACCTCTAAGGTTTTTTTTCACTGTTGTCATCATAGTGATTACCAATAATTAGATGCAAGAAAACTAATTAATGCCAGCCAACAAAATTTTTTGGAAAAAGTTTTGTCACTCCAATGTTCTTTTTTTGTTCTCCATGATAATGTGTTCCCAAGTAAGGTTGAAAGATTTTGAGTTGGAAAGAGGCAGCTCAAAGACAGACTTGGTTATCTAAAGCCATACCTCCTCATAAAACCTCCATCCAGCACAAGGGTAAAAATAGTTTAATCTTTCTCTCTTCATATGTGATTGAATTAAGACACTAGCAGATAAAAATGACATTTCTGATGATAAATTTTATTATTTCTGCTTACTTCCTGAAAACTTTGAAGAAGAACAAAAATAACCCTTCAGCTGAAAAATAAGCCCCACAATGCTAGATTAAAGGAGTTCAATCTACTCAGCTCACGAGAGAAAGATGAAAGGTGAATTGTCACTGAATTTAAATAATTATGTATGGAAAATACTTAGAGGAAAATTACTTTCCAGTCTTGAAAACAAAAGCAAAGGATTCAACAGCTCTAAACAGAGCTGAGATTAATAAAACCTTAAAAAGTTAACATTTCCAGACAGTAAGAGAAATTAAACTTCTGCCTATACTTGAGGCAGGGAAAAGAAATTAGAAAGGTGTCAGTCCCCAAGCCTGGTGACTCTCATTATCCACAGTAGTGATACAACTGGCCTTTAGGTAAAATGACAGCAAAGCCAATGTGAATATAAGGCTTATACTGAGGAAATTTTCTTTTTGTTTTTAGATTATCCCTAGGCAACAAAATTTCTATAAAAGAGTCTGTATGTTCACTTACTTTTCTTGAAATTTTTGTGGGGAGAATATAGGAGGTGTTAAACAGTCCAGCTATAATGCTACCAAGGGCAAGACCATATAAATCACATAAACTTTCATGTTGTATGCCATAAAATTACAGTTAGATAACAAGTCCTCCAGACTCACTCCCATCACAAGGAATATAATATTCAATGTTCTAGGTAGGTCAGAAGTAGTCATTGTAAGCTGACAGCAGCAATAAAGAGGCTGTCTTTTTGAAGGAATTTTTTTTTTTTTATGGAGTAGAAATTGATGGATTATGTGGAAATGTTTAGTTGAAGTATTCCTAGTATTTTAGGAAGATGAATGGAGATCCACTGGTCTTAGGAGCCACCTGTCTAGGTCATAGAGCCCTCAGGAGAGTCATCCTCTCTGCCACCCTCCTCTTACCTCCTGTGATCCTAGAGAAACAACAATCCCTGCAAACAGTCTGCAGCATTATCTGAGCAGCTTCCCATATTTTGCCCAGCACATTCACCTGACATTTAGGGCATTTCTGTATTCTCCTGCACAAAAGAGCCTGATTTGTTCAATGAGTGGTACCTGCTCTGCTTTCATCAACAGAAAGAGGCACAGAACACAGAGGGAGTTAGGAAAGTCCAAAGCAAGGTGCCTGCACTCTCTGCTCCAGTAAATATTTTTAGTTAAAGAACAGTGAAGAGCAACGTGCAGAAATTCTGGACCTACCTGTGATCTAGCTTGAAGTCTCCCAGGTCTACACACAGAGAGTTCAACTTTCTCATATTTGTCACCTTCCAGCTGCTGCTTCTCCTGCACTGTGTCTCCCCACAGCCTGCAGAATGCTGTATTTCATATTGCTGCCACTACTTTGTACCCCCACCTGACTTCCAGTGCTGACACCCTTTGGAAAAAAAATCCAGGAGAGGCAGTAGACTCTGAAAAGTGGGATAATATGCAAACTGCATCATCCAGCAGAGATGCAGTATAATTTTTTTTTTTTTTTATGACAAAGACCACTGGAGAAAAATCGATATAGTACACAGTTTTGGGGTATTTTAGTTCCCTAAACACTACCACCCAAAAAATGCAATTACCAAGAAGTCTCAGTAATAGCAAAAACTACTCCTGAAATCATGGTTAAAATTGAGTATCCTCTGGGCTTGAAAAACAAAACCAACATTAAAAAAAATCAAGAATGTATTTTTCAAAACAATCCAGGCATATACTCTGCACGTCAGTTGCAATCCACTACTAATACATCAGAGCAGTCCTTCTCCCTCCACAGCACACAAGCCAAGCCATCTCCAGGCCTCCTGACTAATCCCAAGGGCTCTGGCCCACCAAAACTCAAATACTAGTAAAAGATCAAAGTCAGACCTTAGAAACTCAGTACTGCTGAGGAACATTGCATGCCCAACAGGACTATTTCACAGCCCTTTATGGAACAGTAGTTCTGATTAGGAATATTAGAGAAACCAAAAATATCTAGTCGTAGTTATGATTTTTAGTGTCACACATTATTTTTTTTCCCAGATTATTTGCATCATTATTAGTCTGCTGAATTATTTCACATGTGACATATTTAAATATGCCGTCTTAGCAAATAAAAAGCACTAGAAAATCAAAACCAAACCCACATTCTTTTAAGTTCCCCTCTTCCTTTTATAATTTATCTAAGAACTCTTGGTTGAGCATCTCTGCAGATTTTCATACAGTCCATTGAATAGTCTATTACAAACTCTGTGAAGTGCTTCTCTCTCATTTCCCAACCTACTGTTAAAAGTAGGTAAAAGTAGTAAAAAAAACAAAAGAAGAAAAATGCCACAACCCTCACATGCAATTAATAAGATAAACCCCCATCAAGAACTTGCAGGTTAAATCTACTTCTATAAATACAGCTTTAACATACATACAGAATCACTTTCCCTGAACTTCCAGAGGAAAAAACAATCAGTATCTCAAAGGAAAGAACAGGGTGTAAAGTTTTAGGAGGTTGTTTTGCTCCTGGAATTTTTTTTAATTGAAAATTTGGTTTATCAGAGTAAAGCAGGCATTAGCCTTAGTGGGATGGCTACTGGAATGCCACAGTAGCCCCTCCCCACAGGAGTCAGCCATCAAAGCTGTCTGTGAGAAGCTGTCAAAAACTCTGTGCCATTCCTACTGGGAGTACAACTAAAAATACCAGCCCAAATTAGCAGTATGCAAAGACAGTCATTAAGCACTTTAACACCTTCCTGACAGAACCCATGCAGAGCTTCTACTCAAATTTTATTACCACAAATAACAAATTTTATTATTTTTATGTACCTGAACCAGGTATCTGTATTGAACCACAGCAGTTCAAACGACTTTTTAGGCTTCTGGGTTAAAACAAAAGAAACAGCAAAACAACAACAGGAGTACTAAAAGGAACCTATTCCAAGAAGAGTTCCTCTGTCTTTCATATATCCATGGAATAGCTACAAGTATCATATTTTGGTGTAAGCACTTTATCAGCATATGCAATATCCTTTAAAGACTGTGAGGTTTTTGAGACACTACCTCTGATGCACTGTTTTCAACCCCACAAACCCTTTTTACCTTCCTATTACCAACAGACACTATTGAAAACATAGACCATGTGTAGTTATGAAACTTATATTTCCCTCCACAGCCACAGCTGGTCTTGTATCACTGCTTGTTTTTAACTTCCAAATTCCAAGTCTGCATTTATAACATGATTTTAATAACAGGAGCCGGTGCAGGTACCCGATTCAGAATTGCTCAGGACAGTTTGGATGGCCAATAATTTATAGTTATTAGCGACACTGTTCACCTCACTAGTTAGTTGGTTTTGCTTTTTCCCCTGAGCCCATTTGTGTCAAAGCAATGCTCACACAGGAGCAGCTTGGGATTTTGCTAATTCTGAGGATCCTGGTGTTTGGCTGGGATAGGAGAAGGGAACATCTATTCTGTTACAGCTATACTGTGCCTCTGACCACCTGGAGACAGTGGCAACAAAGCCAGTACTGTGCCTGCGAACCTGCCATGCATTTCATATCACTTCTGTGACATGAAATTACTTGACTGCTTTAACTGCCCTTTATTCTGGGTTTAGCAGAGTCAGCTCTGCCTCCAACCCTACCTCTTCCCCTTCCACCTTCCATCCAATGGACACACATCTAGAACTGTGAGCCTTATCCATAAATATCCTTTTACTTCCTTTCATTGTTTTAATGTCACTGTACATCTCCTTGCCTTCAGGTAATGCCAATGTCATTTCAATGCCATTTAAGTGCCACTCTTGACGTTGGAGGCTGAGCTATGGAGGCAGCTGAGCATCTCCACCCTCTTTTTTTCAGTACAACCAACAGCTTCATGGATTCACAGTGGAAAAGTGAGCAGCAGCAAATGTCCTTCGCTGATAAGGAAGGATGATAATTGCCACCTCCTTCAGCTGGGCTGCTGCTGCTCCTCTGCTGCCTGTCAGCAGCCAGCACTCAGATGAAGACCACACATTCATTTTAAAAAATCAAATACAAGTATCAAAAACTCCAGTTCCCCTTCAAATATAAATGAATTCAACTCTTCACTGAATAGCCTCAGAGGACCATCTGGTTCTACACAGTTCAGTAGAGAAGATGGTAACTGCTACACTATTTTGTGTCATTCTCTCCTCTCCTTATCCTTCAGATCTTCTAGCTGGCAGCTAACTCACATTCAACAGAGATGGAAAGAGGAAGGGAGTAATCACCATGCTTGTTCTCTGCTGTTTATTTCAAAGTTTTGTGGAACACTGTCTCTTACAAGATGACTCAGGTGGAGTTCTGCAAGGCTCTGACAAACTGCTTTGCTCAGGGGCTGCCTGTGCCAGCAATGCCTCCAGCCCCCAGCACTGTCTCCTTCTCCTCTCCTTGCAGGGACTGGCTCATCAAGGGAGGGTAAAAAGACCCTTTTCCTTCTGCAGAGGCAGCACATCACCTGTTTCTGTGACCCTGCAGTGCGAGATGCATGCCCCACACGGACCACAAGGCTCCTAGCACAGCCTCTGCCATCATAGCAGCAAGTGCAGCACCAAAACTGCACACTCGTCTGAGAAATACTGTACATAAGCATTTCAGACAATCAATCTTGCACTGATTTAGTTACAAATTTTCAGGTGTAAGGGATTCTAAATCCAGACTCTCTCAGTGCAGGTACTGTTGCCTTTCCCTGGTCTTAAAATTAAAACCAAAACACGGTTTATGGGGAAAAGGGGTTTTCACCTTGGTATTTATTTAATGATCCTTGGGTGCAGCACTTTGTCCAGGTGGAATGCCCTGAAATGCAAACACCACCCCCCCCACACACCGAAATACACACAATTATAGGCCTTGAAAATTAACATATCTATCAAAGATTCCCCAATGAGAAGCTCGAGTGAATCCCTCGTTCTGAGGAACATTCCGCCCTGGATGGGCCTATCTGAGTTTACAAAAATGTGTTTTGGAGAGGACCTTGGTGTCTGGGGCTCCCAGGACGTTTGGTCTCCTGGTTTATTGGTATAGTGGGTCTCAGCTAAGCTATCAGGATTGGAAAGTTACAAGTATGTAGGCTAAAAGCACAAAGAATACATAAAACCACATAAAAGGATATATAAGAGGGGTATAAAAGAAAACGCAAAAAGTCATCCTGGCATCAGTACCAGTGCTAAAGGTTTTGCTTTAGCTGTCGTAGAAACATTCATCAGGATGTTGTGGTATAGCTTGAGATTTTGGCATTCAAACAAAAAGGATGGAATGGTTTCTGTATTTAGCAGTCCATCAATAAGCTGCAATCTAATTTAAAGTGACATTTTTACAGTTCTTGCAGAAACATGAAAATTAGAGGGTCAGCTTCTTTAATAAAATATGACAGGGGTTTTTAATATGACATTTTTCTTTTTTATATTCTTATTAGAAATAATTAGAAATTTAATTAACAATTGATGATCAGACTCACTGATGAAGCCATTATTATCCACGTATAAAACAGACTAAAAAACCCTAAGGTTAGTCCCTAAAAACTAACAGTCCCTAAAACGAAACTTATATTAAGGCAAAAATCCTACAGAGACAAGATTCTCAACTTGAGTTGAAGTTATCCTTCTTTTTAACAGGGTAACATTGACTTCCACAAAACTTCTAGCCTTATACTTCAGAGTATAAGAGTGTTGGATCTCTCACACTCTAACCTTCCTTGTGAGCATCTTCTACCCTCTGGTTACAAAGGAACCACTATAGTTAAAAATACTTCAAAGTATCTGACTCCATTCTGAAGTTCTGCTTTACCTAGCAGTGAGAGCTGTCTCTCATTTATCATGTGTAAAAATCAGGATCTAAATAAATAAACCTTCTTATTTGAGAAAAACATCACAACAGCAGCAAAACAATGGCTGTACAACAATAATGACTCAAGTGACAATTTAACAAAATACTATTAATTTTTCACTCAGTTAACAGTTTGCAGTAGTCCAGAATGGCTTCTTCAGCCAAATGAAGTCCTTCTACCCAGAACAGTAAAGTTCACAGAGACTGATAGAAAATATCTTTTTCCAGATTATCATTGCCCCCAGGGTTTCATATCTGAACTTCTTTCTAAAAGCAATATCAACCAAACAGCAAATCTCATTGAAGAAGAAGAAAAGAAAGACGATTATTTCTCTGATATTCAGAAAGAGAGACAAGCTCCAACAGACACAGAAACAATTCACTGATGCTTGTATATCATTTTGAAAAAATAAAGCTCACGCTTTGATCACGAGAATTACACCAGTCACTTGAAAAGTTGCCTGCAGTTAGGAACTTAAAACATAATTTTTAATAACTGAAGTGCACAGAAGTGAGCTTGAGACTCTCAAGGCAAAGGAGAATAAATCAATAAAAATATCAGCAGCGACCCCTCCTTAGCCTCCATTCCCGTTACCATCAATTGGCCCTAGATGGATTACTGAGATATCCTCCTGCATGGCCTCAGTAGCACAAGGAAGGGTGTTACAAGGGTAGCTCATCCCCCATTTGGCTGTGGGCAGGCGATTTCAAGCATGGGTGGTCATGATCATATGTGCAACATGATGAGACCTCCACCAGCACAATTTCCAGGCCCACAAAATCTGTCCCAGGCACAGCAAACATAGGGGATACTAATGGAAAGTAGGGAGAGCTCTCCTTTCACCACAGGAAAATGTCTGAGGCCTGGCATGGACCTCATGTGTGTGCCTCAATAATTTCCACTCAAAACCAAATTACTTCATCTCTTGATTACCACAGTGGCACGAATACATCACAAGGTACAACACAAAAAGTTGGAGTGATCCTTGACTCCCCACAGGGTACCTTCAGGAAAACTGGCCACAGAATCTACAGATATGCATCAGAAGGGATCAGGTTCTGGATTTATTAGTCTATTTTAGCTTTCTGTGCTTTTAAACTTCTATGGAGATGGGGAACACCAATAGATTCTGACTCAGTAAATAAGCAACTTGTGACGTGGAACCACTGAAATTCTGGAGTTCTGCTCAGATGCCTCATTTCTTTCCCTAGGTCACTTATTCTGAGTGCAGAATACTAACACTGGAAAAGGCATTAGGTGCCAATTTCTTTAGAATACAAGATCATTCAAAATACAGATCCAGTATTAGTCCTGAAACATGTTAGGATCAGTAACCTGCCTTTTTATTTGTTTATAGCTTTAGGACTATAAAACCTTTGGTCTGCCACAGACTAGGAAGATGACCACGACCATTTTCTTCCATATGGGTATTTTAACCTGGCAGGCACACTCAAGAGGCAATGACACTAAAAAAATATACATAACTATTTTCCTCTCCTTTGGAAGAAAACACTGTGTTTCTACGAAGGAACATATAAGATAGCCACTTAAAAAACAATTTCAAATACCAACTGTCAATCTGCTTGCAAAACCAAACTAGTAACACTTGTTTGACCTCAGATTATGGATCCTGCTGCCTGGAACTCCAAGTGTTTGATCTACCCCTTCAAAATTTGCTTTGCATTTTGTGGTTTGGCTCAGACATATCAGTCTGCACTGTAGCATGTCTGACACCTTCTAAGGGAGAATAGTATATTAGTAACATTTCCCCTCCTCCACTGATTGAAAAACCGTGGTTTGTTCCTTCATGGTCTGTGTGATGATGATGACTATTCCCCAGATAATTTTTTGCAATGCCACCAGTATTTGAGGACATAATTCCCAACTGTAAATAGAAACTATATCATTTTGGGAAGTGGAGATAGAGCTGAGGACACTAACCATATTGATTTTTGTTGTGTTTATCTGTGTCTTTATATCTCTGCAAATCCCTAGTGTTTCTGATATTACTTTCTAACAGTGCATTTTTCCTGTTTCGCACTGAATTAAATGTCAGCAGATGACAACTTAGTCTTTGTTGTTGCCATTTGGTTGTGCACTAAGCAGGGAACAGAATCTGATTGCAGAATCTTTTTGCACTAGCTCTGAGTTATCTTAACATCTTTTTCTTCTGTCTTACTAGGTTGAAGATCAAAAGTATAAGTGGTAAACCTGTTATCAGCTTGTAGTTCAGCATCAACCACTTAAACTGTGATTCAGCAACTTTGCAAAGATGACAGGTAAAACTTACATAAGAGTTACAATTTTGGCAAACATGATTAGCTGCTTAGATTTAAGGGGTTTTGATAAGATTATCTCAGGGAATTATGAATAAACAGTCCAGCACATTATGAAGAATCACAGAATCATTTAGGTTGGAAAAGACATTTAATTTCATCAAGTCCAAGCATTACCCACTATATAATATATTATTCCAACCAATGTAAACTAATTTCTGCCTGGTTTTTTGTACAAGACCAACTTTTTTATCCTGTGCTGCCAGCTCTTCTGTTTATTTTGGTCTATGCCTTTGGTGCATAAACCATCCATAGAGTTGGTTCAGCCTCCCTGTTCACTTCAAGACTAAATATTTCAGTTCTGCTCTTCTTTTTAGCCCATAAATTCATTTATGCTTTTATGTATTTCCAGATACCCTTTAGAAATATTTTCATAAAGACTAATAAAGCCATAGTACCTTAAAAGAGGAGTTACATTGTCTCTGGTGGTTTTTTAACCACTATTTCCTCACCTTGTTCACAGGGGACACAAACTGTTTTGGAGGACTCACAAGGCTCCAGGTCACTGACTATACTGGTGGGAAAACATGGTCTAAGATCAGCCCTAGGGGTAGGTAACAACCTATATCAATTCACCTTTAAACAAATTTAATAAAAATTACCATAAATTGGCAAAGAAAACATATGCATTTCAGCATTGTTGATTACCCTAATTATGCCTTAGGTTTTAACTTCTATATTTTTCAAATCCTGCACTGCCCAGTGTAACTCTGAAGTTTCCTGTAGCTCGTTAGCTGCCACTCTCCTGTGCCAAGACAGACATAAAAAAGCCTCTCCAGCTCACTCTCCAAGGACACCCAGACTGTCCTAGGCCCAAAAACTGTAAACCTTCATCTTGGGGAAGGAGAGGCAAGCTTGGGGAAATTACATCATTAGCTAAAGTTTTAACTGGCAAATTTATGCTGATATGCAAATGGACCAAACCTATAAAAGGGTGAAGAACTCATGACCTGTCGTGGATCCATCTTGGGATCCACTGAGGCAGGAGCCTAAAGACCCCCAGGGTCCGGAGGCACGTATTTATTTGAAAGGCTTTGAAGGCCTTTCAAATAAATACCTACCTTTATTCCTTTATTCCCATCTAGTCTCTGTTTCCAGGTAGCCATTTAAGGCATCACTAACAGTTTACAGGAGCTGTTCTAGATCTTGAGTAGCTCTGAGAACTAGGCTCAATATATATGCAAAGCCAATTTTTAATACTTATAGGAAATCACAAGCCCCAAATGCTAATGTCTGCAAGTAAAACAGAAGATTGAATAGCTAAAAATGTAAATGGTTGCTAGTAAGACACATGCCTTTAGACTTTATCAAGGCACTGTCAAATCACAGAAAATCAGGTTTGCATGAAGTTGTCACCCGTCACCTTAGATATTCATTTTTATTTATTGGAGCTTCATCTCTTGTGCAATGAGTGACTCAGGCTGCTCCAGAATCCAGCATCTTTCACAGTAATGGGTTCACTAAAGCTGTAGCACTGCTCTTGGCTTCTGCTCAGCAGTTGGCCTGAGGTTACAAACTGTACTGTTTATTGAGCCTCATTAAAACCACTGTCATGTGGAATCAGCTTAGCTTGGCTTTAAGAAAATGTAGAATTGCCTAAATGTGCAATTCCTTTTGAAGTCAGAATGCTAAGTTCATATCATATTCCAGTGATTCTAATAATGATTCTAATCCTATTCCATGAGCAATAAATGGTCACATGTGTTTGTTGCTTTAAAACCTGACTCTGCAAAGGTAGTAATTATACTAAAATAATTTGAAGTCAGCTTGCAATTAATGTTGCAACACGATATTTGTCTAAGTAACAAAACTCAAATCCTAATCATGCAGGAGTTGTAAATGAATAGTATGTGTCCAGTACTTTTGGCGAGAAACCAAAGAAGTATTTTAAATTCAATATTTAATGTTCAGTTTATCTAGGCTGGCTCAGAATATTTATTGACCTGTTATCTCACATCCTATAAAGCAGTGACGAAGTGGGTTCTGCATGACTGCTATTAAATATCCTCCATGTGCCATTACAACTGGTAGCTTTTTTGTAAAACAAGACCTTAGCAGCTTGTGATATATTGTACAGTAATTGATATAACAAGCCTGTGATATATTATCATAGTGTTCCTGCTCCAGAAGTGAGCCTGGCTTCTTGGAGATACTGAGGAGAAAAAAAACCTTCCCCTAATATGTTTGTACATCCCCTTAGAACTATTTTATTGGTCCATCCAGAAAGGAAGTGTTAGAAAGTAAGTATGACAGAAAGGTGTTTTAAAGCAATAATTATAAAGATGGAACATGGCTAACAGTTTTAAAGTGGCAGAGAGACAGGCTTAATAAACCTTTCTAAGCCTTTTTGCTATCATAAATTGTGATAAAAAACAAAAGAGAGAGAACAAAGTCAAGCTACACTAAGGAGATAATTCCAAGCACTAACATCAATTAACAAAAATCATCCAGGCATTGAACTTGCTTCTGCTAACATCAGCAGCAAAATTCTTGGCAATTTTATAAGATGACATCCAATGCAGGAAAATTTAAAGCTCCCTTATCAAACTAGATGCTGCAGTAATTTCCTCTGGGAATGAGGCTCTTTTTTTCTGAAGTTATTCCTATTATAAACAATATTTTAATGAACTTTCACCTACACAGAGAATGGATTTCCCTCTCCTGTGTTACCCAAAACTATTCAGAGCTGGGACTTAGCACTAAGCTTATGTAACTTATAGATGAGGGTCTAATCTCATGACCAGAAAGCCACTGTTAACTCACTGGGTGATGCATGTGAAGGGAGAGGGGGAACCCCAAACAGGAACAAAGATATATTTGGTATCCTTGGGGTATAGCCACTGGGAAGCATTACTATATTCTCAGGGACCAAAATTCCCTCCATAACTTGGCAATACATCTTCTTCATATTCCTTCTTTGCATTCTCTTCACTTTATCAGTTTTCACATTCTTTCCTGCACCTTCCAGGGAATTACTCTACACTACTAAACATACATGGAAAGAAGACTACTAAACATATATGTTCATCAGAAAAAAATCAGACATATGAATTTCATCTTGTATGTGGAATACTTGATTACTTCTACACTTTTATGGGACTATTTTAATTCCAGACATAGAATGGGAGGAAGGCTGTGAAAATTCTCTGCTAGCTTGCTCACAGGGGAAAATGTAGTGATTTCTTTTTCCTTTTATTCTGAATTATATTTTTTTTTCAACAAAGTGAATTAAAGACTCAAAAGTGCATCAGGAATTAGCTCTTTCAATGTGACATTATTTTTAAATTTAATACAGTATTTTTCTGACTGCTTAAATTTAGTGCCATTATGGTTCTTAGCTGTTAATCATACTCTGAAGTAATCATGCAACCATGAAATAACCAGATCAATTCAAGTATCCTTTCTCCAGATGAAAACCAGAACCTAGAGAAAGAAGTGAGTCCATCATGACTTATTGTCCTCCACTAACCCAGCAGGCCAGAAAGAACTGTAAGAAAATAAATGCAAAACTCTTCAGCATCACATTTGATATAATGATATCAATCTTGTCTTTTTTCTTTTCCTGTTTGAAAAGTTATGCAAATTTCTTTTCATCTCTCTATCACTTTGATCATTTCAAGTGAACAGTAATCTGATAGTCTGTTTTACAGCCTCTGTGAAATATTCTTAAAGGTCTAGGCTTTCTTTTTTTGTTACTATATCAAAAGTGGCTATTATTTAACTCTAAAAGAAAATTTAAAAGTCAGTAATTTTAATGAAAGAAATCAAGGAAATCTGGAACAATCCCACTTCACCTCATGGCGACACGTAAAAGCCACACATTAAAAAGAATTGGCAGGTTTAAGAGCAAACAGATGATGGAGATGGCTATGCAGGAAGCAGTAATAAAGCAACACTTCAGCACTGAAAACCTCAACTCTCATCAGCACAATGAAGCAAACATCTAACTATTGTTTAACAACAAAACAAAAAAAATCAGGAAAAATCCCAAAAGCTCTTATATTAGATGAAGTAGTTCTATGCTGAAATAAAAAGGCACACCCTCTTTACGACCCAAGAAAAACTAAAACAAAACTAAAGAGGCAAAAATAGCAATACAGGTCTTCATCTTGTGAGTAAGTTTTTATTCAGCTGTACTTAAACACCTCACACTGAAGAATGAATTATTATGTTTTGACTGTGGTCCATTGTTATGGCAGATGAAATGCCAGCTGATGTGACTCATTAGACCTTTGTCTAACAAGATTTTCCTTCGCTGCAGAAATGGGAAGTGGATGGAGTGGTGGGCTCTAAATATGATGTCTGCAGTCTCATTTTTGCTTGGCCATGACTCCAGAAGTAACCTGGGCAGACCACAGTGTTTTTAGAATGGTATATCACTTCTGGCCATTTTTCTAGCATGAGTTGTGTGATTTAGCTCCATAGCATAACAAGATGTTAAAACACCACCAAAACCAGTGTAGAAAACCACTGTGAGAACAGGGGTCCTGTTACTGCCAAGCTTCCAGCACCCATGAGCAAGACACAAAGACTGCTTCTTCCAGACTGTTGTCAGCCAGAAGTTTCATTCCCTGAGCAATAAGGATTTGTCAGGTAATCCTTAGAAAAAACAACACTTTGTCTTCACAAAATCCTGGGCGTTTCATTACCACTGAGTAATGTGAAGGTCTTTTTTAACTCCCTAGAAATTTCGTCTCTGTGACATCAGCTCCACAGTTTAATTAACTTTTTGTGTTAAAAAAATACATGTATTTTCAGTAGGCATAAACAATCCCCTTTTAAATGTTTGGAGCCTTAAGTATGACTCAGAGCATAAAATGCACTAAAGCAGAGTGGATTTAGGCAGCCTTCCCTCTCTGCTTTTCTTCCCTATGTGTTTTTCTTCCTTTTCTGATCACCTTCTTTCTGTGGTCCACTATTCAGTTTTTCTATTTTTGCTTCAATTTTATTTTCTAAACTTGAATACTTAGAAAAACACTAAAACTTATTCCTATGATGTAAGACAGCTGTACTGTTTTCCCCATATTTTAAAAATTGCAATTTCTGATGTGCTATGTCTTTCCTTAATTAATAATCCTGACTAATTTATAATCCACTCTATTAATTTTTCTAGAGCCATCAAAATATTTACACGTATGTAACTTTTCTGCCCCTAATTTTCATTTACTCCCCACTCCTTTCACCTCTCTTTTATTTCTCTCCTTTCTTTATTCATTAAACCTTCTCAGCCCTCATTTATTTACTGTAGTTTGCACAGTGAGAAAAAGAAAAAGAAAGCAGAGTACTTATAATGAACTAGTTGTGTTCAGAAAAAAATGATAGTAGAAAATTTTATGGCTATTTCATGACAAACAGTTTAGATAGTAATCAGCATCTGCAGGTCTGTGTGGCACTGAGGTGTAACGTGCAGCTCAGGCTGAACAAAGCCCTCTTCTCCCAAAGAACCCCAGCATGGACAAGGATAACAGCAGTGCCAGGATCCCCATGACAGCAAGCCATGCCATCCACATTACAGAAAACAGCTGTCATTATTTTCACCTCATAGATCATGGTCTTTAAAAGCGAAAGACTCTGCACAAGCACAGTGAGAGACAAATCCGAGCCACACGCTAGATTCAGAATGTTTACTAAATACCGAATTTAAAGGTGGATATTAGATGGCTTTCTCCTCTATCTGCCAAACATTTTTAAAAATTGATTGGGTAAAATTATCCATCCTGAAGAGCACATTAGCTGTGAACATGCTGTAAATCCAGATTTTTGTATGGCAGTAAGCTGCCCTTCCTACATTACTGAAAAAACTGAAGGACATTATTTTACTCTTGAATGCACCAAGTAGTTTCTTTTGAAGCTAATATACTACTCACAGTGGTAACTGCTGCTCTTCATAATTACCAGCTGTGGTCATTGGCTACTTTAGCAAACACTCCACATTTGTATAACACCCCATATACCTCATAATAAGTGCCATACTTTGTGTCATTCTCCCACAGCCTGGGCTTTGGACAGAACATTTACCTTCCCTGTACTTTGACACCTACTGGCAAAACAGAGCAGGTTACTCCATGGGAAGATGAGAGTGTATCCCTATTGTACCTATGATTTTCAATTCCTGAATCCTACAGATCGTCTTTCTGAAGCCAAATGTCCTCTTCTTTACATCCAAAGCATACTCACAGAGGACACCTCTCACCTCTTTGCTTTCCTGTCTACTGAAGCAACGACTTCACTACCATTATAGAATGTAGAAAAAAGGGACAGGGTGCTGGGTTTTCTAAAAGGCATACAAATACAACTGTATATTCCAGGAGGAAAGAAAACTGAAACACTACACCGCACAACTATTGGAGTAAACATAATTTTAAAAGTTCCCAAGTATCGGACAGTAGCAATGTGATTTTTACCTACATCATGCAATTTCTTATTTTTCTTATATTTCCATATCACTGCTTTCACTAAAATGCGATGTTTTAAGTTAAAAGGCCTCAGCTTCTCCTCTTCCTTGGGAGACATATGTAGAGATTCCACTTGGAAGGGAAGAGTAGTGCCTGAAACCAAGTGGCAGCAGACCTATTTCTGAGGGTACTTTACCTGAAAGGACCCACCAGGCTCCGTGGTTTACACTTCTCACACAGTGGCATGAGGGTACAGACATGTCTCACAAGGGAAAAATGATACTGCAAATACATGCCTGAAATTGCTGGAGATTCATGTGGCTGTAATATTGCTAGAAGTCACAGGCCATCTGCCTTTACATACATAAATCTGAAAGATTTTCATAAAGAAGGAAGAGCATACAATTAAACCATCTTGCAGGCATTACAAGGAAAGCCATTTGATCTCCTCATGACACTAATGCCTCAAAACCTGACTTCACCTGGCAATTCCTGGCCGACTGCCTCCAGCTAATGATACAAGCAGGAAGGACCATCTGAGAAATCCTTAAGCAAAACACTAATTGAAAATGTGTTATATCCACTGGTCAAGGTCAATTTTTTCCTTATGAAACACCTACAAGACAGACAAAAGAACAATTTACTTAAATCAATAAGTAGTGATACCTGCAATGATTTATTGCAACAGTAGAACAACATGCACATTTGAGAAAAGAGTATCTCTTCATCTAGGTTACAAAGCTCTTTAAAATAGAGCCAGAACAGCATTCACTTCTCTTTGGTTGCAGTGAATAGTTTGAAGGTTGAAATTACATTCTCTGTTGATCACTGGAAGACAGGGACAGGGACAGACTATTGAAAAATTTCACAGTGTCCTTTTGGCTGCCTTCCAGTCCCATCTCCAAGTGGCTGCTATTCTATTTAATGTAACTGGAGTCTACCCTTAGGATGAATATCTTTCTTCCTGACAGTTTTTGTTCTTTTTCAAGGCAGGGGAACAGCCACAGACTAACAAAGGCTGCCTCTCTCGAAGCCTCAGCCGAAGGACTCAGGAATGGAACAAACATGGCCAAAATGCTGCTGCATGACTGTCTGGCAAACGAGTTTCTCTACAATTTCACTGAAAATGCAGAGGATAGAACAGCTGAGGTTAGGATAATCCCAGAAACAGAAAAACAAGAAAAGATTCAAGATTTAAAATCTTGAAAAGATTTTAAAACAGCAATGGGTTTTGAGGAAAAACTGTTCCATAGCTGCAATATATGGTGACCGGTCAGAAAAAGACAGTCTTCCTAAAAGATTGTAAGATATAACTGTTTCTTGTAGTAACGATGTAGGCATTTTTAATACAAATACAGTCTAGACAGGCTGGTTGCATATAATAGCTTCAGACTTAATCAGAGATTCCAGAACAAACCCCAGAACAAAGTCTTCAAAACCTTCACCAACAAAAGGTTATATAAATTCTCTAAGTGGACAGCCCTGGGTTAATTGCTAACGTAATGGTACCCTGTTTGTACCAGCCAGATATTAAAGTTAAGGCAGTGCACAGCTTCAACTCACACACATCAGTCTGTGTCTAACCTACAGTGCCCTTGGGGCACACACTGCACACACAAGGCCATGTTCCACTACATGGTTGTTTTTCATGGCTACTGGCTCCAAAAGTAGCCAAGCCCCAAACTGACCAATGTCTGCTGGCAGAGTTACAAGCTTCCCTGGCCTTCAGGTTTCAGCAATTACTGATGCTCCTCATGGACCTTCTTCCTGCTCTGCACTGCAGATGTTTGTGCAGCATAGAGGCTCTGAGGCACACAATAAATTGGTAACTTCTGCCTGTTATATCTGAAAGAAGCAAAACACTAAGGAGTTTAGCAGACATTTATGCTCCCCAAAATAGCCAGGACTGATTCACATTTACCCTGACTCACATAAGTTATCACAATCACATTACTTTCAGCAAAAACATCAGTTAAAAGGAATTTGTCTCAGGGCCACAAGCAAAGAACTATTCCATTACAGCATGCCTGTGCTGGGAAGTTGTTAACATCTTCAGCAATTCCCTTAGGAAATGTCAACAGCAGCACCACAAAAAAAGCAAACATATTTGTTTGTCTAAATATTAAGAAGAGCCTGAAACAGTTTCTAAAATGTCAACAAGAAACCCACACTCAAAACCAGCATGCTTTCTTTTTGTTGCAAACATAAATAGTTCTTGTATTAGTTTGGAGAGCAGCTGATGGGGAGTCAGCCTGGGTACCACAGTGAAGCAGATATTCCTCTTCACAGTATGCAAGAAACATATTAATCATGCAAATAGAAAGCCTTTTGAGGGAAAGAAAAAAAGATACTTTGTCTCTTTGGGATAAGAAAAGTAAACATGTAAGTATCATGTTTTTAGAAAAACAGGGAAGTCTAAGAGATGGCTTGTATTTGACAGCTGCTGTGTTACTGTTTTCTGTACACAGTGAAGGGTGAAATATCTTGCACTTAACGTATTGCTTACTTCTTTTACATACTGCATAACACAGTCACAAGACTCTGTACTGACAACTGCACTAACAAAACCTACTTTCCAAATTAAAACACTCTTAAGAAACCTTCCACATTTTATAATACGCTAATCATTATTCAATACTTTAGGGTCCTTGTTACAAAATATATATAATATCATTGTTATTATCTTTACTGTGAGATAATTCACAGTGCTGCGAACACTGGTTGCACTCCTTTTTTCTTTGCAAATAGACCCATATAAAATCAGCTGGAGGTTCATTTCCTCTGTCCTCTGCACCTCAGAAACAACATTCACCTGTGTGTCAGAGAGCAAGTGGCTGCAGATCCCATACATTCCATCTGGAGAAGAGAGAAAGGCTGCAGTGTTCAAAAGCAGGTGCCAAGCACAACTAATATCCAGTACCAACAGGCCTGGGATTTACTGTTTCCATAGAACTTTAGTGAAGTAGGAAGTGGCTTTATGATATGGAAATTGAAACCAAGCCACTGTCAGGTACTGTCCTTTATTCAAAGCTTGTTCATTACCCTGCAAAACATCTGGAAAAGACAATACCCTGCAACACTCTGTATAATCCCATACAGTTCTCCCTTCTCTAGCTAGCACAAGGCAAGGCCTTCTTGAGCTCTCCCTTCACGAAAT
This sequence comes from Vireo altiloquus, assembly GCA_013396875.1. Lineage (NCBI taxonomy): Eukaryota > Metazoa > Chordata > Aves > Passeriformes > Vireonidae > Vireo > Vireo altiloquus. The sequence goes on along the minus strand of VZRF01010397.1, from coordinate 139,813 downwards.
CCTCTGTTAGCTACATCCAGCTCTCCACAGCCCAGTCTACCAGCCAACACCTATTTAGCCCTGTTTAAGCTAAAACTTCTCTACCACGCCTCAGCCTTCCTGGAAACTGCCAAGAGAGGACACAGGGCCTCCACCACAGGTTATGTGACAAACTACTTCTGTCACTGGGTTTTTCCATTTGAGAGTCTGGGAAACACAACATCATCTGATTCATTTAACATAAATAATTGACAAGCCTCCTTCCAATTCAATAGTTTGTTAGCTATTGCCTTTATAAATAAGGACAGAATTTTAATAGAATATAAATGTTCAGTTGTGCTTCAAATATTTGAAGTATTTGAGTATTCGAATATTTGAGTAACTTGCTATATAAAAATAAAAATAAAGTCACCATTAACAATAAAATATAATTATTCTGTCACTATGAGTTTCCATGCTTATCACATCTCCAATGCCTTACAGGTTCTTTTCTTTTTTCACTTTTCCTAACCAGCATAAAGATATTTTTCATTGCTGAACACTTGAGCTGGAAGCTGAAAGTCAGGTTAGATGCTTACTCATCAATTAGTAATTAGGATTTTGCAGGTCAAGTTCTGCCCCAGCATCAGCTGTCAAGTTACCTTTTACTGCAGCCATGTTAAATACAAAGCCCTATCCACACCTTGTACTGACAATCATAAAAGTAACTACTTCCATCCATGGTTACTGGACAGGAAGAGGCCAGGCTTGGAACAGAACTGAGCTCAGCTCTTTACCTAAATGTATTCTAGTGAAAACAGTCAAGAAATGCACTGACTACCTTCACAGCTCTTAATGCCTTACCTTAAGCAGGAACAAAAGCCCATACCCATGACTTTTATGAACAGCAAACATGAGCTGTGAACGCACAAAGGCAGTTCTATCTTTTTGTCTTGAGGAACTCCTCAATTTCACTTGGAATTAAAAGTATTAAAAAAAGTTATTCCAACTCAACAAGCAGCAATCACAGAGCAATGAGTTCTCCAGCTGGTACTCATCTTCCTGATGAAATAGGGATTTGTGAGGAAAAAAAAGCTGAAACTTGGCACTATCAAGGTGATAGAAGGAATCCTCCCTCCCCTGCCACACACAGATGCTGTACCTCTTCTGGATCCTGCTGATAATATATACTCCTGAGGCAACTCCTGTTATTATCACAGACAGTGCAGACATGCTATGCCAGCCTTCTCTAGTATTTCTCATCTCCTAAAAACACCACAGGGTTCCATATATTTAATCTTCTTTATATCTTCAAAAGGAAGATATTATTTGGGGAATTGAAGGGAATGTACTTAATTCAAAGGAGGCTTATGAGCGTTCTTGTTTATAAGGTGTTTTAAAGATGAGTTATCTAATAAGGAAAACCCATTAAACTGAGTAAATGATTCTCAACATACATTGAAGATGAAGTAAGATGATTACTTTTTTTCTCAGCTGTGCCCCTCAGATCTCTAATTCCTGCTGGAAGAGAGGGCATATGCCCAGCAAAAAGCCTCTATTATTATTCCTGCCTGTGACCACAACATGACTTGAAGTTCTGCTGCAAAGACAGCTGGCATCTGAGACAACACGGTCCTGACGCAGAGCAGTTTTGTTTCCAGCTTACAATCTGTTTCTGCTACTGATGTAAATATATTTTGAATATAAATTAGTGAGTCTGGTCCCTAAAGATTACAGGGGGCAGGAAGAAAGCTTTCCACATTCTTGACAATGTTTTGAATCTATGCATCTCTTTATATTTCTCTTTGTGCAACCAAAAAGGGCCTGATAACAGTATTAGAGATACTTGTAAAGTCAAGCACATTTGCTTTTACAGAACTAGGGGCAAAATGTGAAGTGTAAGAATATTGAAAAGGCATCATTATTCGAAGTCAAGTCTCCATTTAACCACATTTAATGTCATTATCACCCCTATAACATGCTCCACTTTCTCTTTGGAAGGAGATGCATTGGTCCCACTGGATACAGTCATTCTTTTTGAATTAGTTAAGTATTCCTTTCAGGGCCCCACGGAGAGCCTTGAAACATAAGGACAAAAGCAACTTTCCTATTCAAAGAAAGAACAGCACAAAAGATGCTCTCACTTTGTGAGAAGCTTTACTTCAAGCAGGACAGAAACCCAAAATGTCCAAGGAAGGGCTACCAAGTAACAGGAGGGATAGCAAAGATGGGAGAGGCCTTTCATGTCAAGGGATGTTGAGATGCCTTTTATCTCCAGCACTTAAATACATCAACCGGTGCTGTATACTGACAGCAGTGTAAATCACGGATTAGGTTAGGCACCAGCATAATGCAAATATGAGAGACTATCAACAATGATACCATTGCCAAAGAGTTTCTTCACTTGCTATCATCAGAATGTGTACTCAGGAACCAGTAGAGCAAACTCCTTCGATGGATAATACAATGCACTTCACATCCCAGGGACTTTCTTTTTAGTGGATAAGGAACACATCTGCTGGAGTCCATCAACATCCTGCAACAGAACAACCTTCAGCCTCAAGTCTGATGAGTTTGACTATGTGATGGACAAGCAGCTACGTAAGTCTGTGCCAAAGCATTTGGGAAATACATGCATCTTTTTTAAATGTGACATTTTTATTGAGGTTTTCAGTTCACTTACTAGAGATCAACTCAGTCAGTATGGCAACTGCATACCAAGTACCACTACTTTTTGACCAGCAATTCAGCCAGATCTGCAGATTTTTGGGGAATAGCCTGAGCATTAGATCTATAGTTAACACAGTTCTGGGCTAAAAAAAAAGCCCACCGCTAAGGGAGAGCTGTCCAGGAGTAGGCTTGAACAGATTCTTTGCCAAGGTCACTGTATGTTTGGTATGCACTTAGTTAAGCTCTTCTTTGTGATCTACCAGTCTGGAAGCCAATGGGTAATGTTACCTTTATGACTGAGACTTGATTTAAATTAAGACCTATTTAGCTAATTTCGCAGCAATTCAAGACATATTCAGTCAGCTTTGTATCATTGATGTGTCTTGAAGTAGGGAACACAAGGTTGTGGAGCTGCTGGCTGAAGACCCAGACAGCTATGTGCTGACAGCAGAAAGAGAGCAGGCTTGAACTGCTGCTCATTCTGGAGTTACTACACTATGAGCAGACTTTGAGGGTCAAACTTCTCCCATCTGTAATTCTGCTTATTGTACTCTGCCCACCTTGCTATATACCAAAGCTGGAATAAGTCTACTTCTGTTCAGTCCACCAGCTGTTGTTTAGAAAAAACCAACCAACCAACCAATGAAACAAACAGCATCACTTTGGCTGAGACTCTGACCTCAGCACATATAAGCATGTTCTGTGACCTTTCCAAGGCCCTGTTTCTATAGAATTTAAATATATTGTTAATTCTAAATATGGAAAAATTGCACCTTCCAGTAAGTCAACCAAGACTCCAGAAGTGCATTACAGCGTAACTTCTGACTCCCAACATAAAAATAAGTGTAACATTTCCAGTATGTTACAGGAATATTGCTTGCACAGGCTAGACTTTTCATTCTGCTAGGCCTCAGACAGGACTGCTTGTAGTCCTAGAATTAGTACAAGGATAAAAGTGTAAAGGTTCAGGACACATTACAGCATATCCAAGAGGTAACATTAATACTCTCAATTCACAAGTGTTCTTGCATAAAATTGTTTAAAATTATGGCACACAGTTGTAGAATCACAAAAGAGTTTAGGTTTGACCTAACTCTTTAGTATGAACCTGCTCGAAAGTCTTGCTCAAAGCAAAGTCGACTTTGAATATAGGTCTGACTGTGAAGTCAGGACAAGACAGAGCCTTGTCCAGTCAACTCTTGTGTGTCTACAAAGAAGGACATGGCCAGCAGGTCAAGACAAGTCATTATTTCCCTCAACTCAGTACCCATGAGACAGCACCGAAGTACCAGGCCCAGCAATTCGGGCTCCCCAGTGCAAGAAGGACATTGACAAACTGGAGCCAGAAGGATTGGTTTCTCCATACAAAAGCAACAGCTTTCCTCCAATACCAGTACCAAATAAAACCAGTACTCTTGGCCAATCTAGGAGAGACTGTAGCCTATTTTTTGTCATTGGAAAATATTGCTTCCTAAGGTTCTAAGGAATATTTTGGGGCCAGAGATGCATTTGCCATTTCTGATAGTCAGTTTCTGGTTGTCTCATTTCAATTTTTTTTTTTCTATTAAGTTTACATTCCAAACAGAGACACTGTACTTGAACCTGATGCTTCCAAACAAGAACAACCCTTGCCTTTCATTTGGACTTTCATTCCCAAATCCTGACCAAATTTGTTTATTTGGAGCTTCCTAAATTTAGTTTTCAAGCACATGAATTATTTTGAAAAAATCCTGCAGGAAGGAGACATACAATTTGTTTCAATGTCACAGCCCCCTTTTAAACATCAGAGAACTCCTACCATGAATAACTTGTACATATCTCAGGGGGATTCTCATAGACATTACAGGAAAATAATCAGCCTTAAGCAATGATCTTGTGAAACATAGTGCATATCACATTTTTATTAATTTCTGTACAGCTTCAAGTGCCTGCTTCATGGCATTTGTAACTGTATGTGCAACAGTACCTGCTTCTTTCTCAACACACTAACACTCACAGAATGCAACAGCCGAGTGTATAAATAAACATCAGTATTATGGTTACCAGAGAGTCGACACAAAATACGATTTCATTTGGAATATTTTTAAACACCCGCTGTGTTAAAAGCAGAAAACAATATTGCATCAGTGAAAGTATTTGCAAGTAAACAATGACAGAGCGGGGAGAGCACCCCCACGTGGGTCAGGATGGCCGAGCGGTCTAAGGCGCTGCGTTCAGGTCGCAGTCTCCCCTGGAGGCGTGGGTTCGAATCCCACTTCTGACAGCTGTGTTTTGGGGCTGCGGCTGAGGATTTTGGCTCTGTCTGCTTCGGAAAAAAGAGGCTTCCCGAGGAGGGAAAGGGGAGGCGCCGATCTCATCCTCCAGGTATCCACTGACAGGAGGTGCGGGACGGCTAAGAGCTGTGTGAGGAGAGGTTCGGACTGAACACTAGGGAAACGCCTCTTTACTGAGAGGGTGAAAAAACTGGAACAGGCTTCCCAGGGAGGTGGGCGATGCCCCAAGCCCGTCCGCGGTTCAGAGGCTTTTGGACAATGCACTTAAAAACTTGCTTTAACATTTTGTCAGCCCTGAATTGGACAGGCAGTTTATGATCACTGCAGGTCACTGCCAACTGAACTATTCTATTCTATTCTATTCTATTCTATTCTATTCTATTCTATTCTATTCTATTCTATTCTATTCTATTCTATTCTATTAAAATGGTGTCTTAAAACAAAATGGAAGATCTCATAGTTTCAGCCTAAAGCTGGGAGCAGTTCATAGTGCCACCCCCAAAATCTGGTGGGGTTTCACTTGCTCCCCAGCAGCACGCCTGCACCAGCCCTCCACCTTCCCTGCACTAGCTCTGATGCTGGATGCCAGGCAGGCACCTCACCTGGGCAGTGGGAAATGCTACTGCCCCAAGATGGGCTTCTGCTGCTTTAGGGAGTGGCACTCAACTGCCAGGCAATCACCCACAGGGCTCTGGCACTTGCTTAAGTGGCAGGAGAAGGGGAGTGAGCGAAGGAGAGCACGAGAGGGAGAAGGCAAAACCTCCCTCTCTCTGTCTTTTGCCAGAGGTGAGCTGTTATTTCAGCTCCAGATGTTTTCTAAAACTACAGCTTCCAGCTCAATGCTAAATGCTTTTTTCTCACTTTTAACTTGGTCTCCAAAATACTCTGGATATTGCTTTGTGTTCTTGATTTGTAAAAATTTAAAAACCTCTCAAAAGCAGATATGAATCAGTAATTAAATTTTCATGTTTAAATATTTAGAGTTAAATACACATTCAGTGAAATTCTAGAATACAAAGTATTTCTGAGAAACAAGATCACAAAAACAGTCATAAGAACATTCTTCCCATGAATGAAGTGGAAGACTAGGATTTTTAGTTAATGTTAAATATCCAGCACTGCAAACATATGATAATGACCTCTGAAAACACATAATACTAGATCATTATTAATGAGCAGCTAAAATTGGTGAATCAATGAATTATTCCAGGGGAAGAAATAAACTGAGGGAGTGTTTTAATTATGGGATATTAACACAAACTCTGAAAAAGGTAACTAATTCCCTTCATCTGCAAATACTACTAAACAGTCCTTGAGCAGAGTGCTTACCTGAACAAAATACTTATCTATCACACCTTGTGTACAGAAGATATACATCTGTTTTTCTCCAGGACTTAACCCATGGGGTGGTGTTAACCCATCCATTCTTACTAGGCAAGCAGCACTTCAGGCTGTCAACATGCACAGCGATGCTTTCATCTCCCAAACTGGTAAAGTGTTTAATTCCACATTCCTGACAGCAATTCTACCAGTACTGGAATTCTGAAAGCAGCACATTTGCCTCCTATGGACACAGCAAGTCCAACATGTCTGGATCTGCCAAACACAACAAAATCAACAGGCAGCCACCTAAAGCAGTAACCCTGAACTCTGGCGTTGCAGGATGCAGAGCTTGCTGGTTTTCCTGTGGGATCCATTTTGGATGGAACCTGAAATCAACATCATCAAGTCCCACCAACACAATTTACAATAGTAGGATATCATCTACCTTATAGAGGCATCAAATCAATATTATTAGAAGTCATTTGATCCAAACTAAGAGTGTAGACTCTTCCTAAAGTTTGAAGAAAAAAATATAACTGAGGTAGAGATATATATAGATATTAAATTATTACTACAGATATATAATAGATATATTATATAGAGA
>VZRF01010397.1:76821-132776 GCA_013396875.1 Vireo altiloquus | reverse complement strand
ATAATAGATATATTATATAGAGATATTAAATAATAATATGTCACAAGATAAATAGCAACTTTGAGGTCCTGAACCTCTTTGGCTTAATTTCTATTATACTATGAATATTGAGATCATATAAATCAGAACAGATATGTCTACAGTATGAGATGGTTTAAGCATCCTAGAAAACTACTAATGAGAAGACCACTAAATAATTACACAAATACCTATTCAGGACTGTAGCTTTTTTCTACAATCCCTTCCTGACCCTACTTTAATCCCCACTGAGAGATTTGCATGGAGGGCAGAGAGAGACAGAACTTCACAGGGCTCCAGCCACCATTCAGGATAAGAAAAGCCCCAATTCCAGTGGCAGTTCACAAGTTACTTCAGTGGTCCTAGGATTTTATCCCATGCAGTCTATGGAACTGCAGCAACGTTACAGACGCACAGAGCCATAGGATAAAAACTCTGCAGCCAAGAACTCTTCATAGTTTGTAGTTAACAAACATAGTTTGTAGTTAGTATTTCCCTTTTGGTAACACATCGTAATGGGTAAATAATATATGCAGATAAGATTTAATTGGGATTTTCAATATAATTACAAAATAAACCATAATATTCTTCCAAGCCAACTCTTCCATAATTACAGACTATAACAATGAACAAAACTAAAGAGGCAGAGGGAGGGTTAAATTCCAGGCCATCATAAACAACAGAGACCATAGGACTTCATCAAGAAATCTCTGTATAAAGTTCAATTCCTTGCTCTCAAGCAGATAATTTTTCCTCAATTAAAGGCCTGAAGAGAGAAAAATAATCTGAGCAGATAATTTTTTCCTGAATTAAAAGCCTGAACAAAACAAAAAAAAAATCTGTCAAATCCTTCATTAATGTTATGNTTTTCCAGCCAGCTCTCAGCTCTGTTTTCTTCAGGAGAAGAGAGACTGAGTTTTTCTGGGACTTTGGGTTTCCTCTTTTTTTCTCTTCTGGACTTGTTCAAAACATCAGAACATCGAAACCTCAGTGAGAGGCTTTTCACCAGCCTGCAAGGGGAGTCCCCCAATGCCGACCCAACTGCGGGGAGGAGAGAGACCGCACCCAGAAGGACTCTAAACTTTTCCAGGTTTCTCTGCACAGCGAGAGATTTTATTATTTAGCACTATTATTCTTTTCCTGTGTGTTTGTTAAATAAATAGGGTTTTTTTCCTCTTCACTCTCCTCTGAGGAAGTATTTCTTTTTCCCGAACCTGGTGGGGGGAGGGGTAACTACAACCTGGTTTCCATCAGGGGCTATTCTCCTCTGAACTTGTCTCAAACAGGGACAATGTAACAGTCACTTTTACAAATATGTACCAAATTGTGGCAAAACACACAGAAACTGACAGAACTTGCAGAAATGAGTTCTCTGGAGACAAGTTTATTCCCATAAATTTGCTTTCACAAACTTTCACAAGATGGACTGGACAGAACCTAGAGAGGCATTTGAGGGGAAGAAAAACAATCACTTAAAAAAAAATCTGATTATCAGCATGTGTGCTTGGTATTTCATAATCACATGCTGATATCTGCTCTCTTTTATATACAAGCTGTTTAGCGAGGCTCGGAAACTCTTCACATGAATATGTTCAGCTCTGTGGGCAATCTAAAACTAAAATAATCATATTAGCTAGACAAGATCTTCAGACTTAAATAAATTTCATTATTAAAGGAAGCACATGATCAGCTTTTTCTGAGATTGAAACTGCATACATCTTAGCCATTGCTAGTCACAAGGATTGAGACCCAGCTCTCAACATTTGCATGTGCTGTGAATATTTCCTGTGAGAAAATGTCACAAGATAAGAAGTACAGAAAAAAAAAAGAGCTCAGAATTTTTTTGTCTCTATGGCATGGTACATGAGGCAGCACTTCTGGTTAATAAGATATAGAGAATGGCAAATCTTTTCTTTTTTCCTTTTTATTTTCTATTTTTTTTCCTCTCTTTTTCACTTTTTTATTTTTTAAGAAAGGGACTATACTCTTTTCAAACAAATGTATTTCAAGGTGCCAAAGCAAACAGGAGGTAAAAGCCACAGAAAGCTGTTGTCCTTTACCAAAGGCCAGATAGCTTTAAGGAAGCCTCTATTAAATACAATCTTTAGATTAATAAGTAATAAGGATTCCCTTGCAGCTCCAGCCAGAGCTGTACACGTGAGCAGAGCCCTAATTGACCAGAAGGGGGAAGAACAGAGGCAGAGCCCACGCTCTGTGTGAACTCCCCTTGAAGGGGTTTCAGGGGAATAGATGATTTTATGGGCAAGCTGGGACTCTACCACTACCCCTGCTGCACCATCCTACCTGTGAGGACATTGCCACATAGAACTTATTACTTCAGATAAAATTTTTTCTCGCAAACAAATGGTTTGCATATTTTCTTCATCCTAGTTTAATGAATGTTGCCCACGGACTAGGGGAGAATACAGCACAGGAGAGACCATCTCATATGCTCATCACAAAGCATAATAGAGACCCAGACCTGATCTGATCTTGCCACTCAGCACGAGTCACTGAGCAACTGAAATAGATGGAAACTACTTCCAGTATTTCTCTCCTGACACCAAAGCCACACATCACTTTGAAAATACTTAGATGAAGTTCAGACAAGTATATGCTAAGTATGTGGACACTGAGGGAGTTTTGAGATATCTCATTACTTCTACTGCTCATTAGTGGATAGGACAGTGTATTTCCAATGCTTTGTGGTTTTCAACGGTTTTTTTTTAAAACAGAAGTAAAAAGAATAATCAGGATACCACAGCTCACCTGCTTCCTTTGTCACTGAAGCAAGCTGACAATGACATTTAACAGCATGTCTGAATTTGCGTTCATCTTACTGAGAAACAATCCTTTACCAGCCACTAATGATTTTTTTTTGCCTTAATGAATCTACCTTGAAAGGAATCTACCTGGGGCTCCTTGATGTTCACAGTTATTAAAACATGAAGGTTGAACTATTTCTGTTAAGGACATTGATGGTTAACTCTGATGTCAATTAAATGTGAGCTTTATGAACTGGAATCAATTCAGACAATGCAAGTCAATCATTGTATTAAAGACAATGCATGCAGCAGCTCTTCTCTCAATACAAGGGTCCTGGATCTCTACTGGCATAACCCACACGGCAGAGGGGCAGGCCTAAAGGGCAGTTTTAACAGGAGGAAACACAGGTGCCTGGAAAGTGAAAGTAACACATAGTTGTTTCTGATAACATAAAAACCCTAGCGACAGCACAGGCAAAAGGCTACCTGCCACAAGTGAAGCTTGCATCTGGATCTCCTACAGACAGATATGGTCAGAATATGGGGCAGCTTGTTATTCTTTCTGCTTCTAGTGCTCTTCATAAAAAATATTAGAAAAAAATGGTATTTTTCAGTAGGCATGCCTGTCCTTAAGCCAGTCTTGCTCCATTTGCAAAAGTCACATTCCCCTTTTAAAGGTAATACTGTCTTTTTACTGTCAGCCAAACCACTAGTTGCTTCTTGCTAGAAATAGTAACCCTTATCTCAGTGCAGTAATGCCACACTCAGGTTTAGCTGGAATTAATTTGTTTTCCTAGAGCTAGTCCTAGTGCTAGGCTCTGGCAGCTCCACTCTCCCCAGCACAGCAGAGCATTAGTTGGATGGTCCCCGTTGCTGCTGGACAGCTACACAGACCTCTCACCAAAGCACCCAGGATCTTCGGTGTCTCCTCAAAGAGGAGGACCCACCAGCCTTACATTACACAATTGATAAGAAAACAAAACCTCATGCAAAATCTCAGTGTCAGGACTCTCCCTGGGCTGCTCTGCCTGGATCACAGGTGTAGCTGCATTGCTTTACCCTCCTCTCCTAAATAATCTGTCCTCCATAATTAGGTTTACTCCTTATCTGCAGAGTAGCCCAACATCCTTCTCTAAGCACATGCAAGAAATCCGTGCTGGATGAGACCAATGCTCAGCCCAGCTCAGCATCCTCTGGGATGGTGGCCAAGACCAGCCCTAAGACAGAAATCAATACGGACAGTGGTAAACTGTAGGAGGCCCCTAGAAGGTTGGTCCCTGAAAGCATCCCCCAGGTTAGGCTGACAGGAAGAGGCTTCTCCCAGGGATACCCCATTCTGTTATGCTAATGTACCCCAGTGGCCCTGTTGGCCCCCCCATCCCTGTTCCAGAATGTTCCCCCCTCTCCACTTAGCCCTCTGTTCCTCAGCCACCCCCTCTCTATTTCCCCACTGGCTCCCAAACCCTAACCCTGTGTACTGTGTACTGCCCCTGCCCTCAAACCATTGGTTTTGGTTCTCTCTCCCTGCCCCTATCGCCTCCATACTTAAACCTGGACCTCCATTGCCTTTGGTTCTTGTTCCTGGACCCCTTTGCATGTGGCAGCAATAAGCCACCATGCTGAACCCCATATAAGAATCCTTCCTGGCTCCTTGCTATCGACTCATATTTGGAGCTATCCCGTGTGTGAGTGTGAGTGTGTGTGTGAGTGTGGCTCTGCCGAGCGGCTCTTCCCTGCGGAGATGCTCTCAGAAGGCAGCAGCATCATACCACCCTAGCACCCCAAAGCAACAGTAAACAGCAGGACAAACAGCAGGATGAAGTTTCATTGCTTCCAGAAATTGGGACTCAGAGGTTTCCTATTGTAGAGGTGTTTCTTTGTTTCATATCCTGCAAGAAGGTCACTGGGGCTGGTGGGGCCTCTCGGGATCCTCCTGCTCAGAGCCAGCTCAGATGCAGCAGATTGCTCAGGGCCACAGTCAGTTTTGATTGTCTGCCAGGACAGAGACCATACAATCTCGTGGCAAACTCTTTCAGTGTTTAACCACCTTCCCATTAAAAAAGGGGGCTTTGGCCATTTTCTGAAATTTTTAGCATTTACATGGTGCTGCAAAAAATTCCAGAGCCTGCCTGTGCACTGCCTGAGGAACTGTGTGCAAGCCTGGTGTAGGGGTAAGGGCAATGTTCCTCACGTCTTCCTACACTCTGCACTGCTCTACCTTAATGTAAAGAGATGATCTTGTAAAGGTTTTAAGACCACAGCATTCATTACCTTAATTTGAATACTCTGAGATGCATAATTTTTCTGGTTTCTGGACTTTCCCTATGTTCATAAGGATTCCTGTCTTTGTTATGAGCTGTGCAAGCATCCAGCATTGCCCCATAGAAACAAGATGATTCTGTTTACAACTAGTTTGTCATAATAAATGCCAAAATATTTCTCATATCTCACACTAATAAAAGTCAGGCAAAATGCAATGATTTGCCTAAAGGTAAATAACCTTTTAATGGCATTTTAAATTCTTGGAACTACTCTCATAGCTTTTTTGCTCTTATTGTGCATCTGTTGCATTTATGTCTCCCCTTGCCAGGAGACTCCCCATCTGCTATACACATCTGAAAGAAGTATACAGGCTAAGAAGGAAGCTTTACCTATTCCAGTCTTCACACTCACATTTTCATAACAATAGCAGGAATAGAGAAAGATAATAGAACAGAATCAAAGAATGGTTTGGGTTGCAAGGGTCATCTAGTTCCAATCCCCCTGCCATAGGCAGGGACACTTCCTAGTAGACCAGGGTGCCTCAAAGTCCCATTGGCCTGGCCCTGAACATTTCAAAGCACCCACAACTTCTCTGGGCAACCTGTTCCATGGTTTCACCATCCTCACAGTAAGGAATTTTTTACCAATATCTTCATCTAAACATACCCTCTTGCAGTTTAAATATATTACCTCTTGTTATACGACTATATTGCCTTGTAAAAAGTCTCTCTCCAGCTCTTCCATAGGCCCTCTTTAGGTGCTGAAAGGTGCTACGAAGAGAAGGCTGAAAAGACCCTTTTCTTTTCCAGGCTGAACAGCTCCAAGCTCTCTCAGCCTGACTACACAGGAGTGGTGTTCCAGCCCTGTGGCTGTCTTTGCTTCTCTCCTCTGGACTTGCTCCAACAGGTTCATTTCCTTCTTGTGTTGGGAACCCAGGTCTGGACTCAGTGCTGCAGGTGAGGTCTCACCAGAGCAGAGCAGAGGAGCAGAATCCCCTCTCTGGGAGCAGCCCACGCGCACTGCTTTGGATACAGCCCAGGACACATTTGGCTTTCTGGGCTGCGAGCACACATTGGCAGCACATGTTCAGCTATCGATCCTCCAACAGCCCCAGGGTTCCTCAGGGCTGCTCTCAATCCATCATCTGCCTGGGAGGATGCCCCAGCCATTGTGGAGGACCTCGTACCCAGCCTTGTTGAACTTCATGGGGTTTGCATGGGCCTACTTCTCAAGCCTGTCCATGTCCCTCTGGATGGCATCTCTTCCCTCCAGTGACACCACACAGCTTGGTGTCATTGCCAAACTTGCCAAGGGTGCCCTCAATCCCCCTGCCCGTCACCAACACAGGTGTTAAACAACAGCAGTCCAATATGACCCCTGAAAATGCCACTTGTCACTGCTCTGCACTTGGATATCAAACCCTTGACAGCAACTTTTTGAGTTTGATCAGCCAGCCAGTTCCTTATCCAGTGAGTGGTGCATCCATCCAACCCAAGTCTCTCCAGGTTAGAGAGACACACTGTCCATGTGGGACAGTGTAAATGCTTCACACGAGTCCCCGTAGACGACATCAGTTCCTCTTCCCTTATCTACCAACACTGTAACCCCATCGTAGGAGGCCACCAAATTTTTCAGGCATGCTTTCTTCTTAGTGAAACTGTGCTGTCTGTCACCAACCACATCCTTATTTTCCATGTGCCTTAGCACAGTTTCTAGAAGAATCTGCTCCATAATCTTGCCAGGCACAGAGGTGAGATTGACTGGCTTGTAGTTCCTCAGGTCTCCTTTTTTGTTTTTCTTCTTAAAACTAGGGGTTATGTTTCCCCCTTCCAAGTCAGTGGGAACTTCGCCAGACTGCCATGACTTCTCAAGTATGATGGATAGTGGCTTAGAAACTCCTCTGAGAATTCCCTCAGGACCCACAAATGCATCTCATCAGGTACCATGGACTTGTGCACCTTCATGTTGCTCAGATGGTCTTGAACCTGGTCTTCTCCTCCAGTGTGTGGTTCTTCATTGTCTCAGTTCCTGCCTTTGCTTTCTGTGACTTGGGCAGTGTGGCTGAAGCACTTGTTGGTGAAGATTGAGGAAAAAAAGACATTGGATACCTCAATCTTCTCCAAACCCCAGGTAAAAAGGTCTCCCATTTCGTTCTGGAGAGGGCCCACAAGTTCCCTAGTCTGTCTTTTATTACTGACATTCCTATAGAAGCTTTTCTTGTTGCACTTGATGTTCCTGACTAGATTTGATTCTATGAGGGTTTTAGTTGTCACAACTTGATCCCTGATTGCCCAGACAATTTCTCTGTATTTCTCCCAAGCTACCTGTCCTTGCTTCCACACTCAACCCAGGAGCTTCTTGTTCATCCACACAGGCCTCTGAAAATTTTTGCCTGATTTCCTCTTTGTTGGGATGCATCTCTCCTGAGTTTGAAGGTGAACTTTGAATATCAACCAGTTTTCTTCGTCTCCTCTTCCCTACAGGTCTTTATTCCATGGTACTCTACCAAGAAGAGTACCTCAAGAGGGACAAGGTCTGCTTTCCTGAAGTCCAGGGTAGTGAGATTGCTGTGCACTCTCCCTGCTGCCCTGAGAGTTTCATGGTCACTGGAGACAAGGCGGCCCTTGAGCTTCGCGTTCTCCACCAGCCTCTCTTGTGTGGTGAGAACAAGGTCCAGCATAGCACCTCTCCTTGCTGGCTCCTCTATCCCTTGGAGAAAGAAGTTACCATCAAGGCTTTCCAGGAACCTCCTAGATTGTCCTGCTAAGTCATCCCTCCAACAGATATCAGGGTGGTTGAGGCCCCCCATGAGAGCCATGGCTTGTAAGAATATGAGGCTGCTCCTATCTTTTTACAGGATAGGTCCTCCTGGTTGGGTGGCCTGTAGCTGACCCTAAAATGTCACCTGTCCCTGCCCTCCCTTTAGTCCTGACCCATGAGCCATTGGTCAGCTCTTCATCCATCCCAGAGCTCCATGTACAGCTGTCACTGACATAAAGGGTGATGCCCCCTCCTCATCTTCCCTGCCTGTCCTTCCTACAGAGCGTGTATCCTGCCATTCCAACACTCCAGTCACAGGAGTCCTCCCATCACATCTCTGTGATATTGTGATATTGGGAAATCAGACATAGAATTCTGTGTTCAGTGAATAATTTTGTCCTCTTTAAGAAACAAAAAAAACCCAAAAAAACAAAAACAAAAAACAAAAACAAAAAAAGGCTTTAGGAATGGGGGAAGTTCCCACCTGACAGTACAGTTCATGGAAGAACATGCATTTAAACTAAGATGTTATACAGAGGAACAAAAGAGTTCACCATGACAAAGGCTCAAGTGTTGTTCTTTCACTGTGGCTGTTTAACTAAGAATGTCTCACAGTTGCATTACAGATGGAAGATCAAACAGGGACAAAAGTTAAGACTGTGTTGTCATGTCTAGCTCTTCATAGAGTTTGTTGCACAGTTGTGGACTGGGTGTTGAGAAAACTCCATTTCTTCTGGAAAAACATTTAGTGAATATGAAGCAGGTTTCTACCTTGGTTGAAAGATGGATGAAAGGGTGGAAAGCACATTGTACTAAGGTCTTAAAATGATTAAGGCAAATACAATATGACATAATGAGCCCTGTACAAATAAAAGGGTTGCCCCCTTTGAGCTTTGCTGTAATGCAGATAGAACAATAAATTATATACCAAACATTATCCAAAGTAAATCATGGACTATATCTAGTGGAAAATGAATTATCCCTGCTCCTCAGAACTTCTTTTTTTCATAAAGAGCCATTCTTCTAGACAGTCTGAAGAGAACTGAGTACATTTTTTCCTGTAACTGTGAGAACAAGGAAATAGAGCTAAAATTTCCATGCGATAAGTTCATTTTTCTAGTTCAGCTAGAATTTTAATATGGCTACCTAGTTATAAAATATTTGTTATAAAATTATACTTAATGAATTTTTGGATGTTTACAAGCTTAGAAACTGCTACAGAAAAGATGAATCAAAAATACTGGCTGTAGGCAAACCAGTTTCCAGTGTTCTTCTAATAATTACAATTAAGGAACTTAATGAAATCCAGCATATCAGATTAGTTTCACAACCTCTACTCCCCTAACTTGTACTACCATGACATCTTACAACAGGTATGGGGCAAATGGGTTAGATCTACAGAATAATGTTACAGTCTTCCCTTCAGACTAATTTCTTGTCCTTTCTGACAATATTTAAGAAAATATTTTCCAATTAATTGAAAGCCATGTAGTGCTCTCACCAAATTACTCCTCAATGACTCTGTAGCAGATACACTTTCGTTTTCCCAAATGCCTTTGATTTCTTCCCTGCACACACAGGCATGCGCTTAATTAAAACTTTCCATTGAAGTGGCATTAGTTAGACACACAAGGCACACCAAGTTGCTCTTAGGCTTCCTGCCAGAAAGCCAGCAGTGCTGATGCTTTCCTTCATTTACTTTTAAGTGTCAGCAAAACAGGCAATTTATGGCCACATAAATATGGAGCCAACAGCCCATGACGACTATCTGCAGCAATACAGCACAGACACAGACGGTGAGCTGGTCCCGTTCCCCAGGACTGATTCATGTTGCTGAATACAGAATCAGAACACACTTTACCAAAGTGTCTTCTGTAACACCATAATAAAATACATCACCAGTATGAGTGTTTAAAAAGGTTTCAGGGAGCAGCATAAACAAATCCCATTAGGAAAGCATGAGACTTGTGCAGATATCTATTATTCACCATGCTGAAAATTTAACCTGGGGATTTTATACACATACAAGCAGGATGCAGGCATGTCACCTCATTGAAATGAGGTTTGGTTTTTATAAGGATGTTGGGATTTTTGTTAAGAAATAAAGAACAGGGAGAAAAGCCTTTTGCTCTGATACAGTGTTGTGTTTGTGAGCAAGGATTTACAAAAGCATCCAAAAAAAGGGAGACAGCTGAGAATTCATGTAATTGCTAGAAGCATCTGAAAAAGTCTGTAAGACACAGCAACTGCTTTCATTATATAGTACCAGTTCTGCTTCAGAAGTTTTCAGAGATGTATCTGGCAAGCTAACCCTGAGAGAAAATGTATTTCTGACCATCAGTGTAGCTATTCCTCCATATGAAAATGTAGCAGAGGTTGGATGATGCCACTTAGCTCTGTTAGGTGCTGATTGTCATATGTGTGCTTTTCATATTGAAGCTGGAATTCAACTAGAGTGGTTTCAAATTGAGAATAAGTTTCACATGTAGCAGCAATAATAATTCTTTAATCTACAGACTTAATTTTCTAAAAATGAGAGAAATGTTATTAAACTACTTTTGCAGCCAGAATCTAACAGGAGCAGCTCTGCTAAAAATAGATACATACCACTAACAGGAGATACCTGCAGGGCACTGAGGCCCAAGCTCAGCATGAAATCTGAGCATGAGGAAAAGTTCATCCCTGCCTGGGAAATTTGTTCATGCTTTCCTGTGCCTGAAAAAATGACTGAATTGGGGCATGAGTACCTTCAATTGACTTCATCATTCAGCAAGACTGACCTTCAGTTTATACCCTGGCATATTTTTCTCCCAAATGCACTTTTTAAAAAGAAAAACAAAACATCTTTCTCCTCCTGCATACTCTTGGTAAAAGAGCATTATTAGGAAACTCATGTGAAATCCTGACTTCTACAATAAAAGCAAAAGAATTCCACTGATTATGGAAATGTAGCAGTTTGCCCTTCAGCAGGAACTTGAACAGGGTGTAATGGGAAACATGTCCCTGTACAGTGAAAAGCCTAGCCACACACAGAGCATATCTTAAGGTCTTGCTCAGAAATTCTGTGCCTCCTGAATCTGCTAAAGCTTAAGGGATCTGGAACCACAACAACAAAGGTGTCTGCAGTTTTGCTCACACATTTATTGTTTGAGATCAACTGAGAAACAAATAAACACTTTTCATTCTACTGCAAAGAAAACAAACAAATAACAATCCTGTCACTAAGATGTTAGGTCCTCTTTATATTTTCAAGTTGCAGCCTTTGAAAGCTTCTTCTTTTTGAAGAAGGAACTTGTGGTATTAAAGATTATGGCTGAAGTGCAAATGTAATTCTATAATGAAATAATCTGCAGGCGATAATCAGACACTTCTACAGAAACTCCAAGAGATAGAAAATAAACACAATAGGGTAATTAAATAATTCTGAGTGTTAGACCTATAGCATGAAGTTGGTATAGAAATGGATATGACTTTCTCTAACTAAATATACACGTCAAGTTAGCTGGTTAGCTCATGTAAATGCCTTTAAAAGGCTCTAGAGGCAGAGGAGAGCCTTATTGTGAAATAGATTTCTGTAAAAATAAAATTGAGAACATACTAATAGTTTAGAAAAATTTAAACAGATATTTCTTTTATATTTTCATTTCTAAAAACATACAATATATTCAGATATTAATTCACATTTTCTAATTAAGGGTGAAGTTCTTAAAGTAAAATTTTAAAGGCTGTTCACCATTGTTTAAGAATACTGTGACTTTATTGGTATGTATAGGAAGCCAAATTTGTATTAGATGGATTGTTAAACTAAAAATATGTATTTTCTATCTTTTGTTATATAGACAATCATTTTATTGGAGCTTAAGCTTCAGCATATGAACACTGATTGGGCTTTTTACATTGTAATGGGTTGGACTGGGATACAGCTAATTTTCTTCACAGCAGACCGTATGGTGTTGTGTTTTGAATTTGTGATTTAAAAAAGTGTTGATAACACATCAGTGTTTTGGCTACTGCTTACACAGTGTCAAGTCCTTCTCTGTTCCCCACTCTGTACCCCTGTCTGTGTCTGTTACACACTGTGTTGTTCCATGTACATCCATATTCTAGACTATGTCTCTTCTGGTTGAATAAAATCCAAGTCTCACAGCTGCCTTATCATTTTACATTAGTCAGTCTCCAGATCCCCAAGCAATAAAACAGTGCAAGAAATTAGAAGTTCATATTTTGGAGTTGGTAGGAAACTTAAAAAGAGTCCATGTCAATAGACTTATTTTGCAGTTCACTACCATAACAAAGTTCAGGAAGAAAGTTAATTCTGTAACAGAGAAGAAGACACAAAGTATGTTACAGCTTTATTCAAGTAGTGTCAGTTCCAATTAAAAAGCAAAAGAAAGGGGATGGTAAGCACCACGTGAATTTAGGTCAAACAAGATAATTATTTTTGTACACTTACAAATCCCAAAGAATAAACTTTGGCATATGCTCTTAGTGTTCAGTAATGGATAGAGCTTTATGGGCATCCACCAGCCATGCTTTAGTACCTGGCAGGGGTATCAGAACAAACACAGCAACAGTCCAGGAGTAATGCCAATTAAAACATGAAATTTAGAAACCATGTGTAAACATAGTCTCTCTGCAACTAAGAGAAAAGAAAAAAGTAGGCTTATATTACCTTGAAAATAATCTTGAAAACACTACAGTCTGTTCATATCAGGAGTTTATAAATAAACATAATTTCCTTAACTTTCTATTTAAAACCAGATATGAGGAAGTCAGTAACTGTCAGTGACTAAAAAGCTGATGTGTCTTTCCAAATCTCATCATCCTTCTATATCAATCATATTATTCGTCCAGTTTAACTATTATCTAAGTTTATAAACATACTAATACGATTAGACACTGGAAGAAGGTTTGTTTTCTATTTATCACAGGACTCAAATTGCTGCTGACAGACCTGGCCTAAGAAAATTGACTACAGTTTTCCAGGATGGCTGATTGGAATACAATTTGGAAAGAAAACTGTTTGCCTCTGGAAACAACTGCTGTGTTATGAAACTCTTGGACCACTGGCCATCCATCACGAAGCACCAAACCAGCCAACAGCACCTAACAGAAGCTGCCAGCTGCATTGGCCATAGTGCCTCAGGCTGGGCTCACACCCTGTAAATAAAATGCTCTCCACAAAGAAGAGTANCATTCTACTGCAAAGAAAACAAACAAATAACAATCCTGTCACTAAGATGTTAGGTCCTCTTTATATTTTCAAGTTGCAGCCTTTGAAAGCTTCTTCTTTTTGAAGAAGGAACTTGTGGTATTAAAGATTATGGCTGAAGTGCAAATGTAATTCTATAATGAAATAATCTGCAGGCGATAATCAGACACTTCTACAGAAACTCCAAGAGATAGAAAATAAACACAATAGGGTAATTAAATAATTCTGAGTGTTAGACCTATAGCATGAAGTTGGTATAGAAATGGATATGACTTTCTCTAACTAAATATACACGTCAAGTTAGCTGGTTAGCTCATGTAAATGCCTTTAAAAGGCTCTAGAGGCAGAGGAGAGCCTTATTGTGAAATAGATTTCTGTAAAAATAAAATTGAGAACATACTAATAGTTTAGAAAAATTTAAACAGATATTTCTTTTATATTTTCATTTCTAAAAACATACAATATATTCAGATATTAATTCACATTTTCTAATTAAGGGTGAAGTTCTTAAAGTAAAATTTTAAAGGCTGTTCACCATTGTTTAAGAATACTGTGACTTTATTGGTATGTATAGGAAGCCAAATTTGTATTAGATGGATTGTTAAACTAAAAATATGTATTTTCTATCTTTTGTTATATAGACAATCATTTTATTGGAGCTTAAGCTTCAGCATATGAACACTGATTGGGCTTTTTACATTGTAATGGGTTGGACTGGGATACAGCTAATTTTCTTCACAGCAGACCGTATGGTGTTGTGTTTTGAATTTGTGATTTAAAAAAGTGTTGATAACACATCAGTGTTTTGGCTACTGCTTACACAGTGTCAAGTCCTTCTCTGTTCCCCACTCTGTACCCCTGTCTGTGTCTGTTACACACTGTGTTGTTCCATGTACATCCATATTCTAGACTATGTCTCTTCTGGTTGAATAAAATCCAAGTCTCACAGCTGCCTTATCATTTTACATTAGTCAGTCTCCAGATCCCCAAGCAATAAAACAGTGCAAGAAATTAGAAGTTCATATTTTGGAGTTGGTAGGAAACTTAAAAAGAGTCCATGTCAATAGACTTATTTTGCAGTTCACTACCATAACAAAGTTCAGGAAGAAAGTTAATTCTGTAACAGAGAAGAAGACACAAAGTATGTTACAGCTTTATTCAAGTAGTGTCAGTTCCAATTAAAAAGCAAAAGAAAGGGAATGGTAAGCACCACGTGAATTTAGGTCAAACAAGATAATTATTTTTGTACACTTACAAATCCCAAAGAATAAACTTTGGCATATGCTCTTAGTGTTCAGTAATGGATAGAGCTTTATGGGCATCCACCAGCCATGCTTTAGTACCTGGCAGGGGTATCAGAACAAACACAGCAACAGTCCAGGAGTAATGCCAATTAAAACATGAAATTTAGAAACCATGTGTAAACATAGTCTCTCTGCAACTAAGAGAAAAGAAAAAAGTAGGCTTATATTACCTTGAAAATAATCTTGAAAACACTACAGTCTGTTCATATCAGGAGTTTATAAATAAACATAATTTCCTTAACTTTCTATTTAAAACCAGATATGAGGAAGTCAGTAACTGTCAGTGACTAAAAAGCTGATGTGTCTTTCCAAATCTCATCATCCTTCTATATCAATCATATTATTCGTCCAGTTTAACTATTATCTAAGTTTATAAACATACTAATACGATTAGACACTGGAAGAAGGTTTGTTTTCTATTTATCACAGGACTCAAATTGCTGCTGACAGACCTGGCCTAAGAAAATTGACTACAGTTTTCCAGGATGGCTGATTGGAATACAATTTGGAAAGAAAACTGTTTGCCTCTGGAAACAACTGCTGTGTTATGAAACTCTTGGACCACTGGCCATCCATCACGAAGCACCAAACCAGCCAACAGCACCCAACAGAAGCTGCCAGCTGCATTGGCCATAGTGCCTCAGGCTGGGCTCACACCCTGTAAATAAAATGCTCTCCACAAAGAAGAGTAAAATAAAGGCTGAGTTCATGTCAGGGTGATCAGGTCCTAATTTTTTTTTTTTTTCTCTTTCTTTCTTTCTTTATNTTCTTTCTTTCTTTCTTTCTTTCTTTCTTTCTTTCCTTCTTTCCTTCTTTCCTTCTTTCTTTCTTTCTTTCCTTCTTTCCTTCTTTCCTTCTTTCCTTCTTTCTTTCTTTCTCTTTCTCTAAAATACTTTGAATTAAACCTGGTAACACTAGCCTTCGACAGCCTAAGTGCTGGCAGCAGATCTCACAAGAGCTGGTCTCCAACTCTATGGGGCTTCCAGAGGTACAAACCGCAGGAGGAGAAGGAGGCACATACTTATTGCAGGAGACAGAGCTGGATGTAACTTCTAATTACCCAGAGGTACTAGTGATAGACTGCCCTTCACAGGACCACTGTGGTATTCTCTGCAAGACCAATTCAGACATGTACCATGTGCAAGGCTCTTCAACGAAGGGACAAATGGATGCAGCTCCAGGAATGGAGCAATATCACACATACATGTAGCAAATGTCCTTATACTGCTCACATCCCTCTTCTCACAATTGCTTCCTTCAGTCTGCTAAACTCATTTAAGGACCAAATGGCTTGGCTCTGAGGGCTGTATTTGTCACTTAGGCTGTCTTTTAAAGCACTCCAATCTAGGCTAGAGAAGGAAAAGAAAACTGAGTATGCCAAACAGGAGAAATACTCTCCAGCTGTGTGGACACAGTTAAAACGAGCTATACAACGTGAGGTTTCCAAACTTCAGAACATGAATAACCACAGGTAAGAATACCCCTGAACATCACCATAACAGTGGTAGGTAGTCAGTCAGATCAAGCTTGGAGATCCTGGGGATGCACTGATTTGGGGTCTATCTTTGCAGAGCATCTTCCAAACATAAAGTTGGTTCTCACAAAGTAAAAATCCCTTCTCTAGAGTAATTTAAATACTTTTCCCTTCCACATGAGGAGAATGGTATCAGCAATTGCTCTTGAAAGATAGAAATAAGTACACAACATGAATAATACAACACACCAGGAACTCATTGGTATATGTACTGACCTCTGCTATTTCAATGCTGGTGTTTATTGTAATTAAATTAATTGGAGAAAAATTAGCATGATAGAGAAACAGATGGGAGCAGAATACAAGAACAGCACAGAGAAAGCACGACAGTTCAGTATTTAAAATCATGGGATCAGCTCTCAAATTAAACTGAAATTAAGAGGAATTCACCTCTTCATTAGATATGTCAGTTCACATTAACAACACAGTTTCTTATAAAGCAACTGAGAAATATCTGCCTCACATACAAAGTTTGTCAAAGCTGTTGTGGTTGGAGAGTCACTTTTTAGTCCCTGTTGGCCCATCCAACAGGGATTATTCACTAAAAATTAACTTTATATGCAAAATTAAGAGAAAGGTATCAATGTAAAATCTGCAGAGGTACGATATACACCTCATAACTTCCAAAGATCTAGTGACAGATGATAACTCAGTTTTTGAGCCAGAGTTACGCAATTTTGTGAAAATTTTTGTGGAGATTATAATTAGTAATGTATTATTAGAACTAATTAAAACAAAATTTTCAAGAAAATAAACCTTAAGTTATCCTTTCCTACAGAAAAATACATTTGTTCTTACATATATTTCCAAACTAATACAGTATTTCTTTTTAGAAAAAGAACAAATGTATCAAACCAAGATTTCAAAAACTCTCATCAGAGGCAGTTTATTTATAGGAGTTTATAGCCTTTAAAAAATATCAATAGAACCTCAAGATTTTCTTGTTCACAATAAATAATTCTCTATGTAAACTGAATTCAAAAATGTAGTGTAATAGTTAGGACAAAACGTCTGAGTACTAAATCACTGCCTAACTAAAACATGGAACCAAACTCAAGAATACTCAATGTGATGTCTCAGTCTACACATGGAGGGCTACTGTTATGGAAGGGCACTGTGACTCTTTCCCTCCAGAAAGCAGAACATCCTTTATTTATTGCAAGCAATTCAGAACAGCCTGCATAAAGTGAGAAACAGAAGAACACAGTAAAGTGGAGAAATAAAGAACTTCTCTTCCCCAAATGTATCTCTTTTCATAAAACCTTGTTTGAAGATATGGAAGAGAATTTAATACAATCTGTAATATATACTTTATGAGGAATTTTCATTTGCATAGTAATCAAGATTAAATCTGTGAAGAAAAAGATAAAAAATGAAATTTCAAACCTACCAAACAAAATTCTTCATTTTGCCATTGCTTTATAACTCTAAGAAAAGATAAAGAGGTGATCCTTCGAGTAAAAACATTGTTTAGATCAGGCCATAGGGAGTTCATATGGGGTTGTACTACATATTGGCAAAAATAACTAACCCACCTGAATATAATGCAATATAATAATTTATTTCATTCAGTAGATTGTCTTTGATTTACTTGAGTGTTAATATTCTGCAGAGAAAACTAATTAAAAGCAGAAATCCTCAAATGGGAAGTTTCCAGTTCTGTTACTGTACCCTCTGCAGCAGTTATCTCAAACTCATCAGGCTGACAAAACAACAGATTCTGTCCTTATCTAAAACTACAAACAAAGTTTCCTTTTATTGGAAAGATACCCTAAAAATGTATTGCACATGCACCTCGCATACAAGGTAACAGAGTCTGGAGTTGGCTGCCAATCCCTCTACAGCCAGACACAACACACCCTGCTGAATTCTTGGCCAGGTGAGCAGGAGCACAGGGCAATGGGGAGCCCTTGGTAGCACCCTGACTCTGACAAGGCTGCAGCTCACACCAGGGCCTTGTGCAACTCATGCAGGAGCTTCAGAAAACCAAGCTGCTTTTTCTTATCATTTGCCACCTCTGACTGCTACAGACATGCAAGATGCTGCTTCATATGTGCTTCTTAAGGGCAAGGCAGCCTCTCCTCTTCATGACAATTCAGAAGAGGTGAGGTATTTCTGCAGGTACCAGATTAAAGGTGCTCGACTACTGCACGGGGCAAGCATTTCACTAGGCTGACATGCAACTGGGGCACAAGTACTGAAGTCCTTGACTAGCTTCTACTGAAAACTTAAAGCCTGCCAAGAAGCACAAAAATCAGGGCGTTCACAACAAGAGGAATGGCCTATAGTATCTTTGTTATGCAGAGAAATCACACTCCCTGCAGAAGGCCCACAGGTGCAGTAGCTGATAACCTGCCAGGGTGTCTCGAGGCACCATGAGGGCTGGGCAGGAACCGTGGGGGCAGCAGGGCCACGCTGCCTGATGACAAATACACATTACCTGATGCTTATCAAAGATGCAAGAACTAGACACCATGGACTCAAAACTGTTGAGTTTTTTTGAGACATTTGGGGTACAACATTGAAACACGGAGAGTAAGAGATGGACATTACCTCATATTCAGTACAGACTCCCTAAAATGACAGAAAAGAACCTATCTTACAGTTGTGCTTTGTTGGCCTGGTGTTATTTTCCACACTAGAAAGCAGTAGGGATGTCCTCCAGCACTAGTACAGTGTCTTAATTGGCATTCTTGCCTTGGGGGTGCTATTTGCCATTTATGCTACCTGGCCTGTGTGCCACGTACCTGTCAAAGTAGACCAGAGCTTTACAGCAAAGAAAACCTAATCATTATAATAGAAAAAGCAACATATCTAGCTGATGTGTTTTGTAAAACAATATTTCTAGAAAAGGCAAAATTTTCAGATTAAAGTCACAACAGGCATACTAATTTTTTTTTTTTTTTTTTTAGATGAAAAGCATAACAAAAATGGTAGAAACTGACCTCTTAGTGCCAAACATGATGGTGCGGGCTTGTTTCACATTTATGAATGCAGTGCTCTGCACAGGCTGCTTATATGGACCTGGATGAAGAGAAAAAGAGATATTTTTAAATCAAGAAACTCAGGACCTTGATTTCAATATCCTGAACAATAAACATCTTAGTTAGTAACATCTTAGTTAGTATCATTAGTAAACATCTTCCAGCGAAACTTCAGAGAATACCTGGCAATTTTACACAAATAAAAAGGTTAGCAAAAGTATGCAAAGGCTAACAAACAAAATATAAACGTTAAAAAAATCTAAGACTAAATCCTACCAGTAGGGCTCAAACCTGACATTGTTAGAGCAGTTACTCAAGAAGAGTTAGGCAAAATACTACATGACAGTGCAACATCTACAAGTCCTTGCCTCTTACAGTGAAATTCATGTGCCCGAGTGAAATGGATGTGCTTTAAAGCAGCTAAACACATCTTCCTGAACTGCCAGTCTGAACAAAGCCATATAAATCTATATCTTAACTGTGTTTTGGTGCTCAATTTGTTGAATGATTACCTCAGTAAATTAGTAATTTTTCCAGAATGAAAACATTCTTATAAATAGGAAATTTCCTGGTGTGGGCCTACTCAATACAGACCTCAGGAAATATTTTTATTATTTGAACAAAGAGAAATTCCAACTTTTACATAAAAATATGAGATAACAGAATATTAAAATAATTAGGTAAGGAAAAACTGTCTCGTCCAGCCTTTCAGTATAATTAGCCCAAAGCAGGTATAATTAGATCAGGTTGACAGGGATGTGCCCACTTGAGTCCTGAACACATCCATAACCTCTTTTGGAAACCAGTTCCTGTACCTCATCACCACCATGGTAAAAATGTTTTTCCTAACACATAATCAGACTTTTCTGTATTATACCTTGTGTCCACCGCCTCTTATAATATCTGTATACCTCCAAGAAAAATCTAGCTCCATCTATTCTATACCCTTCATTCAGATACTTGTTGGCAGCACTAAGGTGGTGTCTTGGCCATCTCTTCTGATCCTCAGTTGATCCAGTTCTCTCAGCCTTGTGCTGAATACCATTTGCTTCAACTCCTTGGCCACATCATTTGATTTCCATAAGTTGACATCCTCCTTGTTCCAGGGGGCCAAAATTGGACATAGTGCTCCATAGTCAGTCTCATAAATCCCAAGTAGAGGGCAGAGATCTTCCCCTGACCTGCTAGCTATGCTTTTGCCCATGGAGCTGAGAGAAACAGGTGACTTTCTTTGCTGTAAGGGCACACTGCAGGTTCACATTCAAATTGCTGCTCAGCAGTCCCCTCAGATCCCTTTCTGTACCACTGCCTCCCAGACATTTCATCCTCAAGCCCATCATTTTACACAAGGTTATTCCACCCCATTGGCAAGACCTTGCATATGCTTTTGCTGAACTTCGTAAGGTTCTGACTTCTGTTGGGTCATTTCTTCAGCCTGCCCAGGTCCCCCTGAATGGCAGAATTGACCTCCAGCAGCTCCTTCCCCAGGCAAGCCAGCATCTCACTCAGTGTGCAGGTCCCCAGGAGAGGCCCCTGGGCTCTGCAGCCCCACACAGCAGCAGGAGGCCAGCAGTAGCTTCCCTTGATGTGCCATCCCACTCAAGGCCTCCAGCGTGCAAAGGACATTAGCACCAGTCTGTGACAGGGAACACACCCTGTAGGGTGCTGAGACCACCTCTGCACACCCTCCACACCACTGCAGGCAAGTTTGAGCAGAGATGCTGTGTGTCCCTGCTGTGCTAAAGGCTGTGGCAAAGTTAACACTGCTCCTCCCCAGGAGCTGAGCCCTGCCAAAGCAGGATTCAGCCATTCCCAGCAGCAGCCAGAAGCAGCTCCCAGCAGAACTGAAAGCAGAGACTCAAAATGCTGCACAAACTGCGAAGAGCAACCATGACTAGGAGTCCAGTGCTGTGGATACCCTGTGTACTCCCAGATCCACAAATCAAGTCCCTTTTGCAACACCTGTTCCCAGCACTCTGGTCCATCATTGCCTAAGGAGCAGCTAAGTGGGCCAGCCCTTCCAGCCTGAAGCTTCTGCCATCAGCTCCTTCCCATGAGAATGCTGCAGCTCCCAGCCCTGGTTCACTTCCCTTGTGGATGCCATTGCACACACCCACTGCCCTCAAAATGCATAATATTGATGCTAATGAAACCTTTCTGCCCCCTCTCTCAAATGTTCAGTTTAAAGCAAAAATAGCTTACAGATTCAAACATTCTATCCTGGTTTAGTTGATTTGTTAAATGTAAATGTGATATATAAATACAAGCATTTTGTCCACCAGGAAAAAGCTGTGATTACATGATCTTGACTGCCAGGAGAATTTTTTGTCTACAAACTCCCTTCTAAATTTATAAGATGCTCTGGGGGACTTCACATCTCCATGTCAGATCAGATAAAGCGACACCAGGTGAAACATCTTGTTACTTCCAGATGAGGAAGCAGCATTTTCACAGCATTATACTTCATTATGGGCTGGGGCAATGACATTTTTGTCTCTATTTACCAGCTGCTCTTAAAGCATTTTATTTTTTGGGTTGTGTAGGGTTTTTTTTTTTGTTTGTTTGTTTCAGTGTGTCTCCTTAACTTGTACAGCTGCAATGAGTTGAAGCGAACCTCCCTCTTCCTTTCCATGCCCCCTTGTTCCAGAATCACAGCCTTGCAGCTGGGCAAGCAGCACAAGTATCATCAGCCTGAAGTACATTTTCCTTCCCATGCAATTATTCTCCCTGCCACTTACTAGCACCAGTCCCTCTACACTGAGAGCATAACAAATGCCTGCCTCCAGTTAGTTGTCTTGATTGGGAATTTCTAAAGGCTTTAAGTAGGCCAAGTGTCCACTCCAATTGAAAATCAATGGATTTGGGGCATCCACATTCCCAGCATGTCCTGAGAAGTCACAATCCAGTTCCCTACTTGTGATTGTCAGGCTAATCAGAAGCTATGCCTACACAGTCAGATATGCAGCTCAGAGATGAAACATGGATGAGATTAAGGATTTTAACTCAGCATCTGCCCCAGTGCACGTATTAAGTGTCTCAAGCCATTCGGACAGCTGATTATACAGTGTGGAGCCTAAATGTGTAAATGTGCTAAGAAATCTGAGTCAGACATTCATTATCTCTCAGAAATAACAAGGTTCAAGCTCCAGAATTTAAGAAGTATTTAGGTTGTGACCTAGAAGTCCAGCTCCCATATTTAAAAATGGCACAGTCACTTATGATCCTGGGAGTATCAGTGGAACTTTGACACTGAAAGTTTTAAGCCCAGTTTATCCAATCAATTGATGATCTTTTCAATTCCCACTAAAGAACATCATTCATAAGCATCTACATTAGTAAGTAGGACTGCCTTTATGTTTGCAAGAACTTTAACTGAAGGTTCTGATACTTTCTCTTTTTGGATATGATTAAAAAGGTTAGGGTTTGACATAAGGAACTACAGCTCTCAGGAAACAGGACAAGCTATTTGAGGGAAACCAACAGGTGTAAAATTGATGAGTAGCTGAAGCAGGTTCCCTTGAAGGTGATTGATGCAGAAGTAGGAAGAGTAAGGCATTGGATACAGAATCACAGAATTGTTTAGGCTGGAAAAAACCTTCAAGATCCAGTTCAACCATTAACCCAGCACTGCCACCTATCTCAGCAGAAACCTTCCTGGCCTCATCACCTTCCTTTTCCTCCAGGCACAACTATATCCTTTTTGGGGAAAAAAATAAAAAAAAAGGGACTGATACAGTATAAAAAAAGGGACCAAATATATTAAAGGAAACACTAATTCAAACTCTGGATTTTTTCCTTTGCACAGAAAGTTTTTGGTTTTCCAGAGAAATACTTCCCATAGCATTTCACTGGCTTGTTGAGGGTAACTTTGTGTCAGCTGCTGCCTTTCAGCTGAACCTACTCCCTCTCTGGTGGAAGGTACTGTTCTCAGGGCAAAGTGGCATAACAGCCTCAGAAAACTAACCTCACTTTCTTGTGTCACTTTGCATTGAGGCAGATGCAAAATATCATTTATCTGCTCAGAGACAAATTCTGAAAGCTACAACTTTCAAAATGAGAAACTTCTTAACAGCAATACTGTTTTCTAAAATGTCTTGAAGATGGCAATAAAACTGGCACAAAAATCTCAGTGAACCTTTTCATTTGCACCAGATATATTTAAGCATAATTTACTGAGATTCACACTGACTGCTTAAAGCCATGCAAATCTGAACCCAAGGATCAAGAATAAAAATGTTTTCCGTCAAGAAACAATTGTATTATAGCAAAAAAATATGGCAAAGGATGTCCATACAGAATTACACAGTAAGATCTTTATCAAAGACCTGGAGGAGGCAATGGAATGCACAACCATCCAGTTTGCAGATGGCTCCAAATTAAGGGAAACCAGTTGATATGCTTAGGGGCAGGGCTGCCACCCGGGGAGAGCTGGACAGGTTGCAGGCATGAGCTGACAGGGATGTCATGAAATTCAGCAAGGACAGATACAAAGTCCTGTATTTAGGAAGGGAGAAACCCTTGCAATGGCATAGGTTGAGCCCTGCCTGGCTGGAAGGGCAGCAAATTGAGCAGGAGTCAGCAGCATGTCCCGGCAGAAAGACAGTAAACAGCATTCCAGATTTTATTAGCAGGAGCATGACCAGCAGACAGAGGGGAGGGATCATACTGCTTTATTAAAAAGTCATCAGACCCTTCCTGAAATACTGCATCCAGTCCTGCAGCCTGCCCTTGGTGCACGAAGGACACTGATAAACTGGAGTGAGTTCAGGTGAGCACTGAACCACGTGGCCCAGAGAGGTTGTGCAGCCTTGCTCGTTTGAGTGTCTCAAAACCTATCTGAATAAAGCTCTGAACGACCTGGACTGATCTCACAGATGACCTTGCTTTGAGCAGGACGAGGGACTAGAGTCCTTCTGAGGTTCTCTCTAACTTGAGTTATCCTGTGATCCTATAAGTCTAGGTATAAAGAAGGAAAAACATAGAAGGGGATGTGAAACGATGGTTGAAGCTGGGATAACTAAAATATAATGCTGGTACAAGTACAATGACAGGATAACAGATTGTTTTCTGCTTAAAGGAAACAACAAGAAGAAAACACTAAAATTTCTAGTCTGAAAGGTTAGGAAAACAAGTTACATTAAATTCCTCTGAGGGCTAAAAGCAGCAAAGAGGAACAAAATATATCCAGATATAAACCTGACTTAGTTGAATTGAAAAATATTGAAAACCAGGAAGGTCAATAAACAGATGAGAAAAAAATCTGAAAAATGAAACATTGCTATGAACAGAAAGTCTTGAAAATTAAGAAGAGAACATAACAGCAATGGGAAATGGCAATGGGGAAAATACTGAATCAAAAACTGCAATGGAAGCCAAAGATTTTGAGAACTGTTACCTTTGAAATAAAAAAACCCCAAAACTATACGGCAATGGGGAACGGTTCAAAAGGAATAATCTAAAGAATGGAAAGAACTTGACTTCAGTACTCATATCACTGGGGACACCTGGAATGTGTAAGAAGCCTATTAGCAGCATCGCTATTCCACAGTTTCTTTGCAGAAGCAAGCAAGTGAAGAAATAAAATTTAACAAATAGAAATGAGAGAGAGAACTCTAGTTCAGTGCTTAGAAAACTAAAAATGAACATGGTCATGCTTACTTAAGTTATAGTATGATGGAGTGACAATTAGAGCTAATGGGAATGAAACAATTTTTGCAGTTCAGGAAACCTTTGATATACTGCCACATTAAGGATAATAGGTGCTAACTTTTGATATTAGTGTCATGCTTGCAGTAAAATGGAAAGGAAAAATCTAAGACAGACTTGGCAGTCAGTTAATTCAGTCAATCTCTGAAAAAAAACCAAAACAAACCTGCTGAAAAACAAATCAACACAAGTAAAGTATGAAGTTAACTAGATATATTCGTAAATCTGTCCTTGTAGAAAAGTCATCACTCAGCAGAAACAAAATTTCTCCATTTACCAAAACCAGCTGTACTTCACTAACCTTAATAAATTAAAAAACAAAAAAAAATCCCAAGTAAGCAAAGCAAACATTACTAATAATGTAAAAGAATATAAGATTCTTAAACATTATTCAAATTTCAAAAGTGTTAAGTGCCAATATGATATTTAACAAATATATTACTCTAAATTCTTTATACTCATACCCCAGGCCTCGGTGTAGACCCTCCAAATGACTGAAATACTACTTAAACACTTCCCTATTTTTAGCTAGATCTATACTTCCATACATTTGAGACCGTTTGAGTAATTCCACCGAACACCATCAGAGATAAAAACATGTAATCTTGCTATTCAGTGTGTCTCAACAAAATAGCACGTCTTATCAAAATACCATCTCTTATTAGAAGTTACTGACTTGATGTTTCTTAGGAAAAAAACATTTTGATAAACTTGCCAACACCCTTTGTGATACCAAAAGATGAAAAAAAAAATGCCCTCAGAAAAAAAGGATAAGATCACCTACAGCAGAACATATTTGGTAGGTAGGTCAGTGCTTTTCTCCTGGCCTCTGACTCGAAAATGTTGGCTTTCTCCTGCAGATGTCTGTCCTCTTCCATACTTGGGGAACTGCAGAGACTATTTTAATCTAACGTTCTGAACTGCTCAGGGAAAGAGGAGCCGAGTGATACACAGACACAAAGAAGCAGACAAAGCAAGAAAATGCCATGTGAATTTTAAGTCTTTACACAGCAGTGTAAAAAACTTTAAGGAACAATGTGAGAAATGGTTTTACAGAAAGTAGTCCTTTGCAGTATAATAGGATACTTAGGTAAGGTCACAACATCTTCCTGAAAGCTGTGCTTCAAAAAACACAAGCTATGTCTAGTCAAGTGGATAATATGGGATTAACCAGAAGAAATGTAATGGCCTGTGGATACAAACAGTGGGATTGATTACTTCTGGCCATAAATTCTTATTTCAGCTTTTTTAGTGTACTGTACAACCATTTCAAAATTAGAAGAAATAATTCACCCAAACCTCTACAAAACACACAACACATTTATTCTCCATGGAGCTAATCCTGATCGTTTGTTTTGTTTAATTATTTTAACTCTTGAAGGAAGTATAACTTACAATTCAAATAAACAAATAAATATTTCGTTTGGCAGCTCTTGGAGCTAACTAATTTGGGATTTCTTAAGCAACTAAATGATGAAAAAAATAAATGAGACGAAATGTAGTTACTAATGTAAAGACTGATTTATCTGAAATGTAAATGAATTCTTTAATAGCAATTCTTATGCACTGCAACAAACCTGCCACCTGTTGTTGATCAAAGGTCAGTTCAGAATAATTTAATAAATTATTTTATTACTTCAAATCATGAGGGCTTCCAAGATTGTGTCCATTCAGAAGTATTAATTCTGTATTTTGTCATTAATATTTTTTTCTGATATGGTGAAGGAAATGTATTTTATAAATATAGAAATTAACTTGATATATTTGATTATGATGATTACTTCACCTGTCAGCAACCTTTTACAGCAACCAAATAGTTGCTAAAGATCTAATACTATTGTCTGTTATGATTACATTTGTAATCCTGTTAATTTAATCTTCTTACACTTCCAGTTTTTTCTTTAAAAATTAATTACATTATTACTGCTACAGCTTTTTATTTGAATTATACAGTTTCCATGACAGATGCTTTCTTCTTCCAAAATGAGGTTAAATATTTCTGGTTTTAAGACAACAACAACAAAAAAGAATTATGACTTTGATCATCCCAGTTAACAGCTTGCATGACCTCATCTGATAATGCTTCTTTCATCCCTTGTTTTTAAACCCTCACCTTTCGTTCTTTAAAATACTAACACAAAGCCTCCGAATATACTTAATTTTGAATTTCTTGCTTTTGCTTTTCTTTTCCTACATTTTAAAACACCACACATATCTCTTTCTGGTGTCATAGTATAGATTCTGTCACTAAATCCACACAGTACATTCAGTGTGGTGATGTAGCTGTGCTCTATCACTCATTCCTGTTAGATCATCCACCTCTGCCTGTACACAGCTCAAGATAAACCCTAACTACTGTAATAGGAGAGAAAGAACTTCTTTGCATTCTCTGTGAGCATGCTAAAGAAATGTATTGATTTTTAAATCAGAGAAAAAGAGAGAAAAAAATAAACAACCCTTTTACCCTCCCTCACCTTCATGGTAGCACGTAGAGCTTCCTGTTCTATGATTTTAGGCTAAAGGGACATTCCTCTACGTCCTTTAGATCTTCTTAAAATCTAACTTCCTTGGAAATCTAAGATGGTGGGAAGGGGGAAGACTGCTAAAGACTGCTTGCCCTTCTCTAGGCACAATTGCTGGACCATCAATTATTTATTATTAATTAAGCAGTGGATGTGCAGAAAACAGCACGAATACAGAAAAGACTCACAGGCAGTAGCCAGGACTGACCAGGTTTTCATTATTTATCTTTATTTACAAAGATCTATAAAGCTTGATAAAGTTCCTCCCTTCTTTTCAGGCTCGACTTCACTCCTGACTTCTGTCTCCCCTCTCAGGCAGCACAAGGGGATGAGGAATAGGGGTTGTAGTCACCCCAAAATGTTTTATCTGAGACACTCCTGCTCCAGTGTGGGGTTCTTCCCACAGGAACCAGCCCTTCATGAACGGCTCCGGCGTGGGTCCTTTCCAGGGGTGCAGTCCTTCAGGAAGGGACTGCTCCAGCACAGGTGTCCTGCAGGGTCACAGGTCCTGCCAGAAGACCTGTGGCAGCATGGGCTCCTCTCCATGGGCTGTCTGTGGGCTGCAGTCTCCTTCAGAGCTCGTGCATCTGCTGTGGCATGGGCTCTGCGCTGGCTGCAGAGTGGATACCTGCTTCACCATGGCTCCCTATGTGCTGAGGGAGAGCAACTTATTTTCTTCTGGTGTTCTCCACAGGCTGGAAGCAATCTAGCCTCTGACACCTGGACCACCTTGTCCACCTCCTTCCTTCTTCATCTTGGTGTCTACAGACTTGTTCCTCTCTTTTTGCCCTTGCTCCTCTCTCATAGCTGCCCCACAGCTTTTTTTTTTACCCTTTCTTATAATTGTTATTACAGAGGCATCATCAGCATCACTGATGGGCTCAGCTTTGAGCAGCAGCAGGTTCACCTTGGAAAATCTGGAACTAGCTCTGAGACATTGGGATGACTCCTGATGTCGTCTCAGGGAAGCCACTCCAGCACCTTCCCCACTACCAAATCCTTGCCACGTAAACCCAGTTTTAGTTGTCTGATTACAAGCCATTTGAGAAACTGTATCAGATTTCCATATATCATTTGCTAATGCTGCAGACAAAATATAACACAGTTATATAATTTACAGCAGCAGAGGGAGGACTGCAGGGATTGTAAGTAATCCCACACAAATAAAGATGTGGAGATAAGACAATTCCTGGGACCAAAGCTGATGAACTGCTCTTTTCTGTACTCTTTTGCCCTCTAACAAAATACAGTGGCACTGTAAGCTACATTCTGTATTTCACAAGCATTGTATTTTTTAATGGATAAACGTCCTCTCTCCTCGGAATAAACTAATGTCAGCTAAATGTGATCAGCAGCAGGGAACAGAACTATACAGACCTGAGTCTCTAGTCAGCCAAACCAAAAGTAGAAGCTTCTGGAGGACAGAGAAATGGAGATGAGCTTTAGCTGTAATTATCTGAACTAATTCAAGAGAGTAGAGTGAGTGCAACTCAGATAGATAAAAAAGAACATGTCAATCACATGAGTTTATTAGCTATTATCATAAAAAGAGGTATAACAGTCCTTTTTTGTACCTAATTACAGATGCTAGAGCCAACAACAGTAGTAGATTCATCTTAGGAATACATAGATTCTGTTCTTCAAGTTTTGACTTTTAAAATAATGCTATGATAATGATCTTCATTTTAACTACAGCTCCAATGATAACTACTTATATCTAAATTAAAGATATCACTTAACTATACAGAAATAGTGATTTCAATATATCAATTTCTTATTAAATAGACACTCAAACACTTTAATTTCATTTAGCTTGTTATTCAAAAAGAAGAAAATAAAAAGAATGACATTTATTCAATACAATGTGAAGAGTACTTGTGCTTAGTCATTAGCTGGTTGAAGATTATACCCCAAGATAAAATAATGCAGGTTTTCCTAGCTGTATTAAATGAAGCTCTTCTCAGTTCACTTACTAAATCTCTCCTAATCAGCTGCCAAGTCTATTTATTCCTATGTTATCAACACCAAAATATCCCTTTCATTCATAATCACTGCCATTCACTTAATGACATTAATGGTTTTCATTCTATCCTTTGAAAGTCACAAATACAGACATGACAATATAAAATATTTACAGTACCTTATTTTCCTTTCAC
Organism: Vireo altiloquus; assembly: GCA_013396875.1. Classification (NCBI taxonomy): domain Eukaryota; kingdom Metazoa; phylum Chordata; class Aves; order Passeriformes; family Vireonidae; genus Vireo; species Vireo altiloquus. The sequence goes on along the minus strand of VZRF01010397.1, from coordinate 103,553 downwards.
AAATGATATAGATCCAGTTTCTACTTCTGCTCCTTTTGAAGATGATAGCTATACAGTGAAGTTCTCAGCTAGAATCAGATCCAAGAGCACTGCTGCCTATAGACTCTCACTCTCAGACCAAAATGTTGGGCCAGATCTGCAAGAACTACTGAAGAGGTCTTTTAGATCAAAGCTTACTCTTTCAGTTTGGTAAATAACTAAAGTATTCCACCTCTTGGCACTATGCAGCTTTTACCCCACCAAGCGCAGCTGTACATAAGGTGGATTTATCATAACACAAAAGGCTCATATGTGGCCCCTAAAGGAGATTCTTCACTAATTTCTCACTACCAGTGCCACTCTGAAGAACACTGGCTGCAGCCACAGTTCTAACTCTCCACTCCTAAGGATCAACAGACCAAGTTCTACTGTTCTTTCCAAGCAGAGGTTAAAAAATTAACTCTCACAGAAGAGACTATTCTTAGAAGACACGTTAATTTATTTTATGAAGTCAGCAAAAAAATAGAGATAAAAACACCAAAGGAGTACCCCAAACCTAACCAACCAAGGATATGCTCAACTAAGGACATGCTCACCTATGTTAAGGCTTTATCCGGCAGACAGGTGGAATGAACAATACGTGGATCACAGGAGTGTCAGAAATTTTGTGAACACAGAAGTGTGCTAAACAGCTAAGTTATCAGGAGACTACTTATTTTCAAATCTTTGCCCAAGGCAAAACATGATGTATTTAACCCATTTCTATATTGGCCTAACAATATAGATTGGCCTAACAATTTGTAACAACAAAATTGTTGTTACAAACCTCAAAGGATGGAGACTGTACAACATGAAATTCTTTGTGATTCTAAACATTAGATATTTGTTCCTGAAAACAGCATTCTTTGCCACAACTCAAGCTTCTTATTGGTTACTTTCCCAGCAGACACAGAGACAATTCTTTACTCTTTCTCGCAAAAGCACTTCACATATTTGAGTGCCCTTCCCGTGTCTCCCCACTGGGTCTCTTTTTTAAGCAAAATATCCACTTAAAATTCACTATTTACTAGACATTATGCTTTTTAGGTTTCCGATCACCCTTATTCATATTTTAAACTGTGGATGCCCAAAACTGGAGATGGTATTCAATGCAAACTGAGTAAAACAGAAATTATTTACTGTCTTGCATTTGGCAATGCTGGTTCTACATTTCATTTCAGGTTTTTCTTCTTCCTCATTAGTCTACATCAGTAGCTAACATTCAGTTTGCTGTTCTTCTCTCAAGATTTTTTCCTAGCGTTCCTACACAGCTTATCATTCCCCATCTCATATCTGTAAATTCTTAGAACTCAGCAATATATCAGACTTCCCAAAAAGAATTTATTAATGTGACTGCTTCAGACAGGTTTCTATATATCTTAGTGTGGAAACCATTAAGCTCATATGAGTTAAGGTTTGACTAATAAATAAAACCAATAAAATATCTAGTCCATCAATCATCTGTGGGGCCAAAATATCTTCGACACTAAAGCTAGAAGCTACAGGTGGCCTGAATGAAGCATGTTTTACCACCATCACCCTGCTCACTGTCATGCAGAAGTACAGGAAATACTGCACTGCTGTTAACCTCTGCTGCCCTCAGGCCAAGAGCTAGTAAGAACAAACCAACTCAAAGAATAAGAGATTAAAATTATTTTCCCATCCCTTACAGCTTCAGATAAGCACCAGAAATCACCTAAAATGCAAGATATTCCTGTATTTTCGTAATATGTCTCCTTTTGTTTCTTAACTCTTGCAGCTTCCAGCAGACTTCCTCTACTGCCCTCCCTCTGCCAAAAAAAAAGAAAAAAAAGAAAAAAAAGTCAGATCTGGACTGCCAGAATCTCATACTCTGCAACAGCAATGTAGCCTTTGACCAGAAAGACAACTAAAGGTCTCCCACAGTCCTCAGCTGCTACAAGTTTGCCAAATCTCTGAATAGGCACCTGTGTCATACTTAGCTTCCTCTAGCAGCTTTATAAATACGAGTACAAGGAGCAGATTATAGAATCATAGAACATGCCGAGTTGGAAGGAACCCACAACTTCTGGCCCTGCCCAGGACAGCCCCAAGAGTCACACCATGTGCCCAAGAGCATTGTCCAAACGCTTCCTGAACTCTGTCAGGTGCTGTGGCCACTTCCCTGGGGAGCTGTTCCAGTGCCCAGCCACCCTCTGATATCCACCTTTTTCTGATATCCAAACTAAACCTCCCCTGACACAACTTCAGGCCATTCCCTCGGGTCCTGTCAGTGGTTACCAGAGAGGAGTGATCAGTGTCTGTCCTTCCACTTGCCTTCATGAGGAAGTTGTAGATTGCCAGGAGGTCTCCCCCCAGCCTCCTCCAGGCTGAACAGACCAAGTGACCTCAGTCACTCATTGTATGGCTTCCTCTCTTGACCCTTCACCATCTTCAAAGCCCTGTTATCATTCTTACATTGTGGTACCCACAACTGCACATAGCACTCACGGTGAGGCTGCACCAATGCAAAGTGGAGCAGAACCATCACCTACCCCAATCATCCAGCCATTCAGTGCACTGTTCACTTCCCTGTTTTTGTGCATTCATCTCACTTTTTCTTCATAGACAGGGCTGGACTCAAAGAGTAGCAAAACCAGTAACCACTTCAGTGTGTCCCAGTGAATTTTGATGTTTCTATGACATTTAACAAAGACAGTTACAAAAAATACCTGCCTGTAACTTAAAAAGGTAGGAGAACAGAATTGCTAGAGTTTGTGCTGGTTTTGGCTGAGATAACATCAATTTTCTTCATAGTAGCTGGTATGGGCTGCATTTTGGATTTGTGCTGGAAGCAACATTGATAATCCAGGGATGTTTTCACTGTGGCTGAGCAGTGCTTGCACAGAGCCAAGATCTTTTCTGCTTCTTGCCCCACACCACCATCGAGGAAGCTGAGGGTACCCAAGGGTTTGGGAGGGGACACAGCTGGGACAGCTGACCCCAACTGACCAAGGGGAAATCCCAGATCATATGGCATCATGCTCAGCACATAAACCTGGGAAAGAAGGAGAAAGGGCGAATATTTAAAGAAATGGTGTTTGTTTTCCCAAGTCACTGTTACATGTGAGAGAGTCCTGCTTCTCTGGGGATGGGTGAACCCCTGCGAGTCCATGGGAAGCGGTGAATAAATTCCTTGTTTTGCTTTGATTGCATGTATGACTTTTCTTTACCTATTTAACTGTCTTTACCTCAACCCATGAGTTTTCTTGATTTTACTCATCCAGGTCTCCTCCCATGTCACCAGGGGAGGAGTGAGTGAGGGGCTGTGTGGGGCTTGGTTGCCAACTGGGGTTAAGCTGGGACGATGTGAATAATAAGTCAGAAAATATTTCAGAATAGGATAGTTCAGCTGGCAGGGACTTGCAGCAATCATCTAGTCCAACTGCCTAACCAGTTCAGGGCTGACCAAAAGTCAAAACATGTTGTTAAGAGCATTGTCTAAAGGCCTCTAAAACACTGACAGGTTTGGGGCATCAATCAACTCTTTAGGAAGTCTGTTTCAGTGTTTCACCACCCTCTAAGTAAAGAAATGCTTCCTCATGTCCAGTCTGAACCTCCCCTGGTGCAGCTTTGAATCCTCTGTGTAGGGCAGCTCTCTAGCCACTCCTCTCTCAATTCATACTCGTACCCAGTGTAAATTTGTCCTAGGTTCAAAATCTGGCATTTGGACATGTTAAATTTATGATTAGGAAGGTACCAGATTAAACACCAAGAGTTACAGCTGAATATTAATATGAACCCTTCAAGTATAGAAAAACATCTTTCAGACCACACAGCCCATAAGGCTACTCACATCAAATAGTTTATTAATAAAAAATAAGATATTTGTCATTTGAAACTATGTTCCAAGAAAATTTTGCATGGTATCTAATTCCTTCCAGCAGAAGAATAAACATGGGAATTACAGATCTTTAATATAAACACTTGTGCCTGTTCTACAGCTTAAATGATGGTTCCTCGATTCACCAGTGAAGGTACTCCTATTGCTGCAACAGGTTTACACCACCACCAGATTATAAAAAGTCTAATCAATGCAAGGATGTGGAAGGAAATTTGATCTTCATTTTAATAATTCATAATTTGCTGAAATTAAAAAGGAGCAGGGAAGGAGCCTTGTACGTGCCTAATTTTACTAGCCAAAATTTGACAGGAAATTGATGTTCTTCCAAGATTAAACACAAGAGTTGGAGAGATGTCTTGTCATCTACTGGTACATACTTCATCCAATCTCTGCAGAGAAAAAGACCTTACTGCCCAGAGAACGAGACACATGGTCCAAATGAAAGGGAACAAATCCACATATAAACAAAAAACACTATGAAAAAAATCTGTTTCATTTTAATTGTTTAGAAATTTTTGGTAGCATGTCTTGGGTGGTCTTGATGCAGGACAAATGAAGGATCAGTCTGGAGGTCTGTAGGTCACTACTACAAGCATGTAGTACATGTCATTATCTTGGTGTCCAGTAGAAACCACCAAGGGTTCTCCACAACCAAAGATATTTCTTTGGGATGCAAAGGACCATATCTGATGTTCAAAGATGAATACCAACCCTTGCATGTAGCACTGGTAGAGAGAAACAAAATATGTACTGGTACTGGAAGGGCAGTGATCTACTACTCTTTATTTTGTAAGAGTAAAATCTCCAAGAAAGTACCTGGTAAATGTCTTTTTACCTTTTACTTGTTAAATCAAACACATGGCTTAGCAGAACACTTAACAGCCTGTAACTCAGTCCCAAGTTACAACACCACCTGTGAGTGCTGCACTTGTCCTGTGCCACAAGAATGAACTGCCCTTTTTCCCCCTTCTTTTTACTACTGTTATTCTATTGGAGTTGGGTTTTCCAGAAGTCAATACTGGACTTCTATGTAAAATGAAAACAAAATAGGAAAACTAGATTATTCCATGCTTATCTTCAGTGTAACTCTCAAAATCTTCACTGTGACAGAAGAGTACATTATCAACATTGAAATGCAAATTTCCAGAAGAAGAAATCATAAGATTTAGATTTCACCAAATTTATTTAATGTTTTTCTTCGGAAAGCTCTTTCTTGCCTCAAATCCATGTAAAAGCAATCATTTCTCCCAAAATACTTGGAATAGATACACTAAGAGGCACCTTAATCCAGTCTATCAAGTTACAACTTTTGCAGGAGGCATTAGCCTCAGGGTTAAATTTTCTCAAGTGCTCGTGAACTCCCCATCTGCTCACCAGCTCAGACAACAGCCCCTCTGGCTTCCAGATATGCCAAACACAGATGGCTGTTCTGCAGGGACTGGGAGAGGGCTGCCCAGATATCAGTTAACCATAACGAAGACCAGGTCCCTGGCTGCCAAACTACCTTCAAACATAGGATCTGCAACTTTTTTTCTAGGATATTTTTTAGGGAGACAGTATCACAAGAGGTAAGACTATCCTATCTGTTGGCTCTGGCACACCCCTGGGACTCTAAAAGACAGCTCTTAGGACAACTGAAAATAATTCTCATCAAGGATGATGTAGGTATTACAGGATTTTGCAACTGAAATAGGCATTTTGGGTAATATGGGAAACTGATTACAGCTGGGTAAGGATACAGGTTAAGCTAATGATTTTGGGGTAAAATCTCCTGGAGTGGGTCACATGCAACTGTTGGAATAGCTTTAAAGGACTCCATTGAGAGTACCTCCTAAAAAAGTGGAAATATGCCACACTAGGAGCTGAGCCCAGGAAATCCCATTTGTGGAGATGCTGTAGCCTTCAGCAAGCCAGAATGTCAGGCACTCTGCAGGCATGCTGCACATCCTGGCACACCTCATTAAAAAGCCGAGACTATCACTCAGTGTGTACAAGTGAAACTGTTCTTGCGTCTCCTTCCTGGCACACTATTCTAAATCAAAAAAATTATCACAACTGTTCAAGAATCTTTGGAAAGCATTGCTTTTTCCAGGTTCTAGATATTGGACTGCTGTGTTTGGACAACAGCACGCATGCCCATGTCACTACCCTGTAAGGGCCTACAGCTTCAATAAAGGCAGACTTCACTACGGGTTTTGAGAGTGAGACACAAGCAATAAATAGGTCATTCTGCTTGTCTTTGCACCCTGAGGAATCAAATATATCTGTTGCATAGTAGGTTCTGATAGAATTAGCAACGACCTGTTAGATGGAAACAGGAAAAAGCCTACTGTAGCTTTGCTGTAACAAAAACATTGCACATCATCACCAAAGATCAGGAAAACATTGTTGTAGGATAATTGAATTGACCCTAAAACTGTTTTTACCCTTGATAGCCATCCTCCTTCTGTTGAGAGAGACAGTGTCAGAGCAGTGTTCTTTTTCTAAGACAAAAAATTAAAAATAGCACTTGAAAACTAAAGAATGTAACAAAAGATAAGGATTTTTCCAAATCTTTATAATCAGAATGCTACAGTTTGTGTCACAAACTTCTCAGGACACCAATCAAACCAAAAGCTAAATGTAAAATAAATAAAAATCAAGCACCAGACAACTAAAACAGAAGGAAATTGACTCTTAGAAATACTTTGAAATTCCGAATTCATCAAGAACTGATAAAATTACTGCTGCAATTATCTCAATACATGAAAAGAATATTTCTACAAACAGAGAAATGCAGTATTCTTGGGTTTATTTTGCCTGAGAGTAGAAATCAAAATCTGATCAATAAGAAGTGTTGATCAGCTTTATTTATGAGCAGCTTGGAGCAACCATACACAAGTCAGATGTTGGAATACATTTTCTGAAGCCTTGAGAAAAATAAAGTCACCAAGCTGTATAGCAAACACTAAACCAACATTTTTCCTCCATTTGGGCTAACTTGTGGTTTCTTCTGCCTCTTAACAAAACGAATTTTGTTAGTTGGTTACTTTGTACACAACAATAAAGTGCAACACTTTCCCTTTTTTTAGTATTTTTTAAAAAATTTATTTCACCAGGTAAGAATAAGTAAAAAAAACCAAGGATCAATTTATTTAAGATCTTTCATACAGGTCTGCTGGGAGGCACAGTCAGCAGCTCAGAAGTGAAGTCAGGAAGGATGTCATTGCCCTTGGGTAGCCAGCATTCATCACAGCAGGCAGCCTTTATTGTCCAGCGTGCTATAATAGTTTCTCAGTAGGGAAGGCAGCATGTAGAAGCATGATGACGTGCAAGATAATGCCTAAAAACACAAAACTGTTTGAGAGGGTCTGTTAGGAGTGAGTGTTTACAGTGGCAGTGAAGGGAAGAAAGGCAGAATGACCTGGTTCTCTTTTTAGTCATGAACACTGGTAAATATTTTTCATTCTGTATCATGTTCTGGGAACCAAAGTAAGTTTCCTTCCATTATGTGGTTTTTATTTGGTCGTTGCTTGATTACCTGTCTTCCACAGTTCTCTCCTAAACTCTGCCATTTATGACATCTTGTTTTCCTAAAACAGAAACTGAATATAAGCAGGAAACACTTAGGTCTTTAACATACTACAAACTGCTTCCTAGTTCTTTATATGACAGGCAGATCAATCGTCACTGAATATATTTTACTAACTTAAAATGGCAGGAGAGGCTGAACTGAAGTCACAGAATCATGGAATGGACTAGTTCCAAGCCCACTGCCATGGGCAGGGACACTTTCCTCCAGACCAGGATACTCAGTGCCCCATTCAACCTAACTTTGAACACTTCCAGCGACGAGGCATCCACAACCTCTCTGGGCAAACTGTTCTAATGCCTTACCATCCTCACAGAAAAAATGTCTTCTTTATCTAATCTACTCTTTTTCAGTTTAAAGCCACTGAAGTCAGTCATGGTCATTAGAATTAGCTGAGAAAAAAGAAAACAGAAAGGTTTACAGCCAATAATTTTATACCGAAAAATGGGTAATTTGGATCCAAAATCTTTCTATGAATATTGGGCCACAGTATTGCATGTTAAGCAAATTTTCCATTACAGACACTTGTGCATGGGTATTCGTGCACACACCTGCACGTGAGTGAAAAAGGTATTGCTTTGTAAGACAGCCATTCTCCTGTTTCTCTGTAAGGCTCTTTTAGATTACCTTGAAGCAGATTTTGAAACTCTGTTTACAGATTTGCTCCTAATTAAGTAGTTCCACTCACCTCAATGAACTCAGTTGTTATTTAGTGCGAATTAAAACGGCAGCACTTGGCATTCTACCACACTGAGTAACGACAGACTTAGTGAAGGACTAAAACACCTGAAGGCAAGATCCAAAATACCTTCCAGAAGCCTGTCAGCTTTTCTAGTGATGCAAGGCTACACTGATATCAGGGATGCAAGGGGCATGAAGCCAAGATAGCGAGTAGGTGCGACAGATGCTTCAGTCTGGTATAGAGCTACTCAATTATGCTTTACAGAGTATCTGACCACTAATTGCAAGACACAGTGTGCCAGGACATGATGTGCTGCATGCCACCTTCGCAGTGGTGCAATGTTCTCCAGTATCAGAGCTCACTCTTTCACTTTAGGAAGATGGAGGAGTCCATTAAGCATAAAGAAATACAGCAGCTCCTGCAAGACTTTGGGAGACTTCACAAATCAATGAATATAAAAGCCATTAAAGTTCTTCTGATAAAGATATTACTTAGCCATGTGCTGTTTGGTCAGCTTCAGGTATACTTTTGGTTTAAAAAAAGAAGCCAGAGTAAATAGATTACTTTTCTATTAGTGGTGGGAATTGGCTGCAGCCAGCACTTCTGATTAATTCACACTGTCTGGATACTTGTTTCTGGATGTGACATTTTAAAATCGTGAGGTAAAAAGGTCATGTAAAAGGAAAATGAGTTGCTACAGAGCAGTAGTTAGATCCATAGCCACCAGTACACTATCACTCTGCAGCTGGGATTCATGGATCATCTGCTGATTCTCTGAATGGGCATGCAAACCGAAAAGACCTCCCGGGACCCAACTTCCCATTTAAAATGCAACAGGAATACCATCACCCCACTGCCAAACTAAAGCACCACTGACATAACAATAGATATGATTGACAGGGCATAAACTAGGTTGAGGAAAATGCAAAAATACATAGTCTTTGTGAAATCTGGTCCTATTTTCTTGATGAAATTCCAGCAGTATTACCCAATCTGACACCTTTTTGGCTGGTTTAATCCTAGAAAGAAAAAGGTGTGCAAGCAAAGTTCCAAGGATGAGATGTCTCTGAGACTCCCACTAAGCAACTTCTGCTTTCTGTGTGAGAAATGGAAGATACAAACCACTGGATTACTATTTTACATGTCACAGCAGTAATATTTTTTTAATAATTTTAATTCCTTTCAAGTACCTTATTAGAAAACAAACCTACTTGATGTTCCTCAGTCTTGCAGATGTTTTGCTTTCATGCAATTATACTATAGTCATATTGCCTCTCAAGACAGTTTCTACGGAGAAAACCAATTAACACTCATCACTTTAAAGAAGTAGAATTTAAGAGTTTGGTGTTCACCTTTTTTTAGCTAGCTAAATGACAAGCATGATTTATTTTGCATAATAAAAACAAGAATAAAAGAAGTAATAGAAAAAGACAACAGGTCCAGCAGAGGAGCACTTAAATACAGCTTGTTATTAATCAATTTATTTCACACAGTGATTTCTAAGCAGCACAAGTGTATGTGCACTGTGAGCCCATAAAAATAATGGGAATGAAAAACTGGACACTCTAATTCTTAAAGGATGCCGATCACAGAGGATTAAAAGCATTGCATAAGAACATGAAAAAAGCACTAGGCCCTCAGCTATGGGATAATGCAGTTATTTGAGAAAATATGGCAGAAAGCTCTGGCTTCCATTTTTATTTGTGCAATTTGGGTAATGAGGAAAATACATAATGCTCTTCTGATGCTATAGTGATGAAGCACATTCAGAACGAGCAAGGTCAACAACTGTATCTGTTTACAAACAGTCAGATTACAAATCTGCTAACTTGCATCCTGAAAGCTCCTTACTAAGTCAGATTAACATGGAGTTTCTGTTTATCATCCCGACATAGCTAAAGAACATAGCCCAAAGAATAGAAATGGCTCCCTGTTTTTGACACTGTAAACTTCACTTAGAGCTGCCTGCCTATTACGTGAATTTACAGTAGAATGTGTACAATATTTCCAAAAAGCTATATAGGAATCACACCTCATCTATCCAGGTACTTCAACTGTAATCTCATCTGTTGGCAAAATGGATTTCTGAAGGTTGAAAAAATAGTTACTATGTTTTATCAATAACTTGGGCCTTCAGCACATGGACTAAAGAACTAAAAATTCTTTGGCCAGCAATGAATGAACAGAACCACTCTGTTTAAATGCTTAAATTTAGTGGGACACATATCCCACTTATGGAGGTTTATGGAGATTTTAATTTTAAGTTGTTCAGGACTAAGTATATGTAGCAAATTACAATGAGACAAGCAGATTGCCTGGATTGCCCTGTCTGTCACCCTACCAAAGGGTTTTTCAATGGGCCTGGCCTTTTGGGAAGCAGAACTACTGTTTGGAAGCATATTTGCTTCACTGCATATTTTGCAGTGAATGCTGTTTTTCACAGGTCTAAATATAGTTTTTAGAACTGACATCCTTCCTTTCACTAAGATTAAATTAAGGGTGCAGAAGATGATAGAAATTGAAGACTCAATATTACACATAAACAGAACTTGAGAAAAATCTTGGTTTACAGATACTGATTTTTAATAAACTAAATATTAATTACTCTAAGCCCTTAGTCTAGTCTTGGGTTAGAGAATGCAAACCATCATTGTTCAAGACATGCTGGTTTATGAATAAACAAACAGACCCAGGAGAGAAAACAGAAATGAACAAGCATCAGTACATATGCTTAAGAAGATGAACTACAGGTGAATAAAGTGGCCCAGATGGCAACTGATGGTGGCAGAAGCATGCTCTGGGTCCACATCTTCTCCCAGAGGGGCCTCCTAGCAGGCATCCCTGCCAGAAATTACAGTTTCTCCAAGGGCGGTGGGCAAAATCTGGAAAATAGATTGTAGAGCAGGAGCACACTCCCATAAGACTGTGAGGAAAGAGGGCAAGTCACTCACAGAGTCTACTGAGTATCAGATTTTGTCTGTGATTAGGCTTATCTTTAAAACTATTACATTTTTATTTGCTGCCATACATCTATGACCTAACTATTGTATTTTGCAGCTGACAAATGCAGGCAGAGGTTAGAAGAGATCATTCTTTCTGCAAAAATAGTCTTATCTTATCTTTCCTTTTTTTTTCCCCTAAGCAGTTTCAAAGGAAAATCAAATCTAAAATGAAAAACTGCAACACATGAGACTCTCCAATATGCTGCTGAGGAACTTCTCTTTTTGCCTTATCTACAATGCTACATTTTTCCCTAGTTTTCTTCCCGATATGAAAGGATGCTGCTGGGCTTCTTTTTGTTAATTAGAAACAAGATCCCAAGACCAATCTAGCAACTGCAGAAGAAACTATTCCCTCCATGAATACTTCACACTGATCCTGTTATATGACAGGAATTTCAAATATTGTAAAAAATTGCTCACAAAAGGCTGACTCTAAATTACCGACTTTCAATCGCATATGGAAGACCGACACAATACTTCATCTGACAGCTAAAATGCAATTTAAAAAAATAATTAAACCTTCCCATTAAAATTAAACTATAATTTCCAAGTAGTATGTGCAATAGAACCTAAAGAATTTGAAAGAAATCTAGGTCAAGCAATTTTATTTTTGACTCTGTGAAATAATAAAAAAGTTAAGAAAATAGATGAATACACATGAAAATTAACATGTTTGAGAGAGAGAGTGCCAAAGTCACAGACATCATAGATCAAGACAGCATAGATCAAACAGGACATGAAATACCCTGAAAAAGTATGTACATACCTAAATATATTAAAAAAAAATTCCAAAGGAGTCACTCTTTAACATTCCACTGGTCAAAGTAGTCCCAGTCTAAAACAAATAACTTCAAAACAAGCTGCACCAGAATAAGAGTTTGGATTAATATCTTCTCCAGATGGAATTTTCAACTTAACGAATAACAAGGAGCATGAAATGCTGCCAGAATTATACCCACTCCATTCTGAACAAAAGAGGAAGCATAGAGATGAATAGAACACTTTAGGTTGCACGAACCACCCTAAATAAGTGCTCCTTCTGAAACAGTCTTTATCTTAAGCACTTGAAAGGACAAGTATGATGAATGACTCAAGATATTAACATCAGACCATTCACTAAAACACAGACTACAGAAATTTGAAGGAAATAACAAGGCTATAACAAGGCCAGAGCTGGATCAAAAAACCCTATCAAACTTCCTAACAAAAGCCTGTAAAATAATTTCAGTGCTTATCCTGTACATAGAAATTTGCTTCACTCAAATAGAAACAGCAGACCGATTTCACAGCAGGGAGCTTCTTGACTCATAAAGCTGAGGTCATAAAGTCGCTCTCAAGAAGAAATTAAACTATAAAGCAAATTAAAACTCACCACTTCAGTAATGAAGCAGCTCACGGATTTACTTTGTCAAATGAGAGATATTGTAGAAAAGATATGAATCACACTGACAAGGAAGTAACTGAGTAAAAACTACAGCAGTTTCAAAAGTAGGAGGCGTAAGATTCACATTTAGCTACTCATGAAATTTAACATCACAACTGGAGAAATTTAAAAGCAGGTTATATCGATTTCAAAAGGATCACTGTAAAATATCTCACTGGAAAAATGCCCTGTTTGTTAGCATGCTTCTAACATGTACTTTTGTGGCCAAACACCTAAAAATGACTCTTTGCTTTTAGTTTTCCTACAACATGTACACAAACTAAAAAGAAGTTAAAGGGTTGAATTGAGTTACCCATACTGCCACTTACAAAACACGAAAACAGAAGATGCCATTTTCAAACTTAACCTGAAAAATAAAGACCTGGTATTTGTGAAGGCTGAATTTAAGAAAATAAGGTAGTATGTCAAGGAGTTAGCATCATCCATGGACAGAAAGATAGACACCTTCACTGGGAAATTCAAGAGCAGAGTTCAAATTTAGCTATGCAGAATTAAATGATGGAGCCTGGAGAGATTAGGCTGTGTATATACTGTGCTCTAGCATGCAACTTTCCGTCTGATTTCAACAGTCATCAAAACACATAGCTCTTAGTGGCTTCAGTAAAGGCCCAAGTATTTTTGAACTTCCAAAAAGGAGTAAGAATTAAACAGTGCAGAAATTCATGTGTAGCGATGACTGAATTTAATTCTATTTAGGAACAGCTAAGACCCAAGATCTAGAACTGCAAAAAACATCAGCACAGACATTCCACTGCTTTGACCTTAGCATTGAAACAGAGAAGCCAAAAATATGAACCTTTCATTGCAATATTTCTTCTGTTTTCTGGCCAATTACACATTGAGGCATAAGACAGGAGTCACGAGCACCACATATACTCTAAAGTCATTGTGTTTTGCTTTTGTCGCTAGGAATGCTACAAATGCTACCAATACTAGAGTTTTCTTATTTTGAAGATAACTGATGCCATGACAATTAAGTTCTGTTGAAGTTCTATCTTGTGAAGCTGAAATTCCACTAAAAATTCAAAAGAGAAACAATCTAATTAATTTGATTTTTCAGACAACCTCGAAATTATTAACTGTTATTATTGCTTTCTGAACCTTTACCAATCAAGTTGTTTGAGAACATTCCTTAGAAGCTACTTGAGACTGAAAACAGCATGGAAACAGAGAAGGGACTGAAATAAACTTTGATGGATTCAGAGGTATTTGCATTATAAAATTAAAGTGCAAGAAGTGCTGAATGACAGCAAATGGTAATTGAAAAGACAGATCTCAGATAGAGAAGTCTCATGAGAAAATATCATGGAAATGGCAAGTACTTCAATTTTAAGATGGATTTGCAATTGTCTATTTGTGAGTGTTGATAATACCTTAAAATCAATAAGACAGAAGTGAAACATATGGTGCCTATATTCAAGTCTCCATTTGCAGAGTTTTAAGGTTTATAAATGCTCACATGGGACAGTTCAACTACAATATAGAAGAAGAAAATTGGACCTAGTTATGCCTCTGTAATAAAGTTAATTATACAATTAATCTCTTTCTAATTAAAACTTAGAATTGGTTTTAAAATTTTTCCTATTCTTTTTCCTAAGAAACATATATTTAGTTGCTTCTTAATGCCCTAACCTTGTTTTTGCAAGTCATTATTAATATGAAAACCATCAAAAAGATTAAGTGATACCTTATTTTTTATTATTAGATTCAACTCTACATGCAGTGATATCAATAATAACAGCATTGCTTGCTCGAGTGCCACTAAAATGACAATGGATACTCATTCCACTGTTTAAAAGCCTGATTTTTAGGATTACAAGAGTAGAATTGAAATCAGGATTGAGCAAAGACATCAGATATCACCCACTAAACTTTTTGACAGATCATTTAATAAATGATCATTTAATAAAGCAGAAACTTGCTTGCTTAAGGAGGCTGTTCTCAGCAGGTTAAAACAGCAGGTGACCAATATGAGAACCCCCTAGATCTCATTAGCTGAGGAGGAAGGAGTTTTTATATACTCTTGCAGTTTCAGGAGGAAGTCCAAAGGAAGGCCTACACGTGCGTCATCCTCAAGCTCAGCACTGTTCTTTTTATAGCCAAAAGGGGCTTATCTTATTACCCTTCTTAGCTGTGATGTCCACATATAACCTGAGAACTGCATCATCCCAAAATGTACAGGCCCACACAGGAAATGGGCAATCCAGACACTCGTGCCTTGAAAATGCCTAACTGGACACTGTTGTTAGTTCAGCTTTGTACATCTCATTATTGTAAAATCATACTGCTCTCTTTCTCTTAATACAGGTATAATTAGTGCACTGTAATAATTAAGCCCATGCCTGTGAGTTTTAAAAACAAATTTGGCTTTGTTGAACTACAGTGGAAGTCACTACTTTTTCTGCCTGGCTGGATGCACACACTAGTTTTTCACCAACAGCTGATGATTCAGGCTGTCTGTATTTGTGCATAAATACTTTCCTCTATTCTGTTTCAGGCATTATAGTGTGGCTATTACAAGCAGTTTTCACATAATTTCAGACTGTCTGCACTAGGCATTTTTTTCCAGCAATATTCAACCACGGCACTTGCAAAGCAATTCAGGGCATAAGAGGAGCGACACTGACAGAGCACATTCTTACCGAAATTACTTCACCACTATCCCATATAACAGAACATACGAAGGCACAAATTACCTTCCACTCACTGCAAATCCAGGCACACAATGGGGGTGCTGGAGAACAACAGAACCCTCTGACAGAAACCAAACACTATCATGTAATTGAAATAAAATTTCAACACTTGTCAGAGGTTATTTATTTAATGTTGGTGCAGGCTTACAAATTCTCCATTCATGCAGAAAACTCAGTACCACTACTACAGCCTCATAAGTAAGAGATGGAACTGCCTGCACCAAAATAATTACAACAGCTTCTGAGTCACAGACAGAAATCTGGCCCATGCTGATACATTATGCAGAGCATCTATAAAAATGACTGTGCTGACAGCATTAAATAAGAGCTATGACCATGGAATGGGAAAGGTCATTATTGATTCCACAATACTAAATTTATCCTTCATACAACAAATATAGGGACCTGAAAAAATGAACATCTTAAAAAGATAATGAGAAATGCAACAACAAAAGATTCTACTGTCTACTCATTTTTATTCAGGTCACCCAGTATATAAGCCAATATCAACCAAAAGATTTGGACTGTGAACTACAATGTTTCAAGGTCATTCCTTTCCAAACATAAACAGGATTTTAGCAGGAATCAAATTAATTGGAAGCGAATGAAGGGAGATTTTGCTCTGTTCCTGTAATCTCTTTGTTTTACTGGCAAGCACAGTAGAGCTACTTGTAATTTTCAAAACAAAAGAGTTACACAAAGTTCTATTGTATAAAAAACTTGTGCAAGTTATTTTTCTTGCCACATCTGTCTGGACACTGCAAAGAACAAAAATGAGGCATTTGTTCCTATCTATTCTACAATCAAAGTACTCAGGGGGTTATATCACAGAATGAGTTCTCCCTTCTAGTGTCCTCTGACCACACCACCAACAGCAATATATTTTGCAGCCATTCTGTCCATTGGGGTGAACAGCATTTAGGTACCACTCACATGTAAAAAAGTATAATAAAATCAGTGACACTGTACCAGAAAAAGCCTTATGTGTTTTTAAAACTGATTAAGAAAAAACTACAAATTCATACTCTCAGTAGCATGCATATCCAGTTCACGGAAGTTTAGTTCTACCAATTAGCCAGAAGGTAGAGGACAAAGAAATACACATGGACTTAATTATATTAAATATATAAATATAAACATGTAACGGTTGCTTGTCTATTGACGAACAGAAGGTAGGAATATTCTTCACACATGGCTCGAAGCTGTTAGCAATACACTATCTGACCCTGCACTAAAGCATGGGAAGATCCTATCTTTCACTACTTGTTGATTTGTAAAGCTGTTTAAGGGAAAATTATCCAGCATCTTCCATATGTTAAAATAAAATTAGTTCAAGTCTGTTCCTGTGATAGACTCTGGAGCCTGATGAAGTAGCTCTTTAAGGCAAAGGTTAAACTTCTTTGTTTTACTGAGGAACTACTGTTTCTCTGTACAGTTTTATGGGTTTTAGATCATAAATACATAGTAAAAACTAACATTAACATCTGTTAGTAGGAAAGATCAAAACTAGAACTTCCAAATATAGATAACATGCAAGGAAAAAAAAATTACAAGTTTCAGCATGAATTTCAATGTACTAGTACTCTGAAAGAGACTAAGACATAGTTTCTGTAATCTTCTCTCTCAAGCTGTATTAGTTAATACCTTAATTCAAGGATGAAATTAAACATTATTCTTGTAGCCCACCTTTAACCAACGATTCCCAAGCCATTCTATGTGACTAGGCTCACAACCATTCTTAAAGCATTCATCTAGTGGTCTCACATAAACCACTTCTTTGCATCAGCACTTTAAAAAAAAAAAGGAAAAATTACGGTAGCCTATTAGCAATATTAAAACTGTACCCATAATGACTAAAGATTCAAGAAAGCCAAAGTATGCAGCGGCAAGCTCGATGATTTGGCGTTGACAGGGAGAAGTTTTGAACCAAATGGTCACCTCAGATCCAGTGCTGGGCTTCGTAATTAGGAGTCAGGCACTCTTACAAATACATTAAATAATTAATACGTTGTATAAATGTAAATGCTCGTTTGCACAGAGTCAAACTTTTTCTTCATACAAAGTGATGCCTATATTTTATGCATCAATACCAGTATGTTCTCTTCAACATCAAGAGCCTTGTTGAGAAAATATCAAAACAAGCAAAACAAAAAATTACTGTTTCAAAGAACAGAAACTTTTTCTGAATGTCACACGCTAAGGAACAATCATTACAATATGACAGTAATCTTGTCATATCTGTGATGATTTATCAGAAGAAGAAGACTTGCCTGTGTTCCTCTTAACTGCTCTTGCAGAAGGCAATAGATGTGTGTTTGGAGAAATCTTAGAAGGTTGTAGTTTGATCTCCTTCAGGAAAAATATTGCATTTGTAACTTACTATCAAGAAATGGATGATAAGCTTGTTTCCTTTGGAGAAAATACTATCATTTTATCTTTCTTTACCTGTGAGAAGGCATGATAAACAATGCGTCAAGAACAGACTGGAAGATGTAATAAGATCCTTAAAAACTTTCAAGTTAGCCAGTTACATGTATCTTAAGCATAAACACATTTGCTGGATTCAGATGTTCCACAGCTCAGAGTTGGTCATAATCAATCATTTATCACAATTCAATTTTTATTAAATGGGAATCTTCCTGAACAATGACACATGACAAAACACTAGTGGTTTAAAATTGCAACAGTCCAGAACTCCAAACAAACTTGAGTAATTTAATCCCGGCATGGAAACTGAATGCTTGATGCACTGAAATTTGCATGGTGCCACTGTGGTATGAAATGTCAGGTACAAGCATGTAGAACACTACAGGCTGCTTACACCAGCTTTACTGCCCCTCACCATATCTGTCTGTATTTCTGTAGGTTGGCACAATTTATATGTGTTTGTCCCCACATTTTTCAGACTACTCCTTAAAATCCTTCTAATAATCATCATAGAATGGTTCATGTTGAAAGATCACCTAGTTCCAACCCCTCCCCTGCCATGGGCACGGATGCCTTCCACTAGACCAGATTGCTCAAAGCCCCATCCAGCCTTGCCTTGAACACTTCCAAGGATGGAGCATTCAGAGCTTCTCTGGGCAACCTGTGCCAGTGTTTCAACACCCACTTAACAAGAAGTGACCTAACTCATAGGTATTAAAGCACATTGGTGACTGCTTTTGCCCTCACACAGGAATACAACTGGCTCATTTTGGCAAATGTGAATTAATATTCCTGGAAAATATTTACAGAGCTTTGGAAAATGGAGTTATTTTGCATTTCATAGGAAATTATTTCAAACCAAGTCCTCCTATTATCTAAAGATCTACTGGCTTACGTAGAGGTATGCATTTGGAAAACTAAACCCAGAAAACTGGTTAACAACATGACTATTTTTAAAAAATGGAATAAATAAAGGCATTTTTAAAAGTATTTTTATTTTTTTTTTCTTATTCTTCTTCCTTTTGGCTTCATTCAGACAGCAACAGAGACAGGTACTTTTGCAATAGTGAGTTGTAATTAAAATAACTGCAAAGGGGAAGTAGAAAACAAGATGCAATTAGCAGTTACAGGAATTTAGAGATCATGGAGATGGAAGAATTTCCTCCCTATCAATGACAACTTTCATAATTCCCCAAGATTTCCTTTATTTCAGCTGAAGAAAGCCCCATGGGTTCCAACCACTGGTCTCTTATGTTCCCCAAAGGAGGTGACACAAGATGACATATCAATTCATTTGGAGAATTCATTTTTACTGCCCACTGCCACAAAATCTTACAAAACCTCTGCCTCTGGGTGGGGACCAGAGAAATAGAAGTAGTTAGAAGAGACTGAGGGCATACTGGGAAGAACAGTAAAAAGTTTGCATCCTGCCTGTGCTACATTTTTACCATGTCTCACTCACAGGACCCTGAAATGTGGGGAAAGCAGAAGGTAAAGGAATTTGGGGAAAATACATATGGGAAGGTGACGGTATCTTTTCTGAGTGTTTCTCAATATGACTATATTTGCAATACCTTCCCTTCAAAGCTTCAGTGAGGTCAAGCCTTATATCTAGGTATAATCTAAGCCTCACCCAAAACTTCCTGCAACACTTACTACCACACTTGTGACAGAACTGCAGGGAGACAATTTGTTTTTCACTGTGCCACAGGAAATAATCAGATACGGATTGCCCAGAGAAGGTGTGGATGCCCCATCCACTGGCAGCATTCAGGGCTTGGTTGGATGGGGCACTGAGCAACCTGGTCTAGTGGGAGATGTGCCCATGGCAGAGGGGTTGGAACTAGATAGTCTTTAAGGTCGCTGTCTGTATGTCTGCTTACATTTAATCACCACATCAATCTCCTTCCAAACACTGCAAACTCCACCCAGCTGTGCTGCTCCTCCACCCGAGCAACAACAATCACTACTGGTTTTAACCACTTTGCAGACCTCTGCTAGTGCTGCTGGATATGAAGTACATATGTATTAGTCTTCCAGCAGACAAATAACATCATTTTGACACCTATTTCCTTTATGGAGTGAAAGGAAAAGTATCACACCAAAATCAAGACCACTTCTATCTTAATTCTGTCTCACTTGCTCCTGCCTGTATTTACTTACCCTTACTAATGATTAGACAGATCTCTTCTCCCATGGTCACATTATCAGCACAAAGAACTTTTCTCCCCCAGTTCAGAAGGCTGGTTGCATTTTGATGAGGGCTTCATTAGGTACCAACACCTCATACTGTGGCTGCTATTTTCAACACACTTAGGAACCACAGGTCATCAAGCATCTAAACAATCTTCTCCAAAAGGATAGATGAACAGCTTTACATTATTTTCAGCTATGTGTTCACAGAGCACTTCACTTCTTTCCACTAAGACTGTTTCAACCCTCAGAGAACAACATCTACTGAGTAAGAAGATAAGGTATCTGGTGTCCAGTCGGATCAGAGTTGTTCAGTCTATAGCCTTAGGGTACTCTAGTTAAGCTCTGCCAGTATGCCAGAAGTATCAATTTCCTCACGAGCCTCTCCGAGGTGATCATCACTACAGTATCAGAGTATTTCACTAACACTAATGAACTTATCTTCTCTATGTTGTGCAACTAGTAATATCTTCATTTCACAGAAATTACTGCCACTTCAGTAAAAAATAATGCCACCTCAAAACTTTCCTTACAATTTCTTACACATAGCTATTATGCAGTTCCCATTTTAGAAGTGTCTAAGTCTCTCACTGCTTCAGATAAAACTTCTCAGTGGAGCACAAACTCAGATATATAAGATTTCAGGTGAGACAGACATCAGCAAAAATAAAATCAGAAAAAAGAAAAAGGAGGTATGACAGTTTGCATATAGAAAGCGTTTTACAGTCAAATGTTACACATGGACCAGCTAATTCCTGCTACTATCATCCTTTCTGGCACATGGAAACTGCATGCAAAGAAAGATACCATTTATTTTTGCCATGATGATATAGTAATGGCAACAGAAGGCATGAGTGGGAATTCTATCAGTAGTTTAAGTCCACACATAAAATTAATGTGGTTCTTTGAAAACTATTCAAGCAGAAAGTACAAGGGGATTGAGGTTTCCCATAGAAGTGAGATTGACTACTAATGAATTAGCATTACTCCTACGTCTGTAACATTTCACTGCAGTTAGTGTTCACACTGACTCCAGGAAAAATGAAAAAATGGAAAAAAAGTAATAATCCCAGAGAAAATTACTGAAGACCCATGGACACTAACAGTAAGGTCTCAATGGAGAATTAAAGCCAGAAGGAAAAACCACTTTGTTTCCCATCGCATCCTTTTTTCTTGCTATTGCTTCTTGTAGTCCTGGATAAGAGTTGTTTCCTTCTCTAAAGGGTATTTAAAAGCTGTTACAGTTTCTCTTTTCAGATGCTACAAAAGATGTGATATTAATTGATCAATCATCTTGGAATATCTTTTTATCAACAACATGAATGTCCTGGCTTTCTTGTGCAATAAAATGCATAAGAGCACTTGGAATTCAACTGTCAAAGATTCAGATGCCTGAATAGATAGGGTTTAGATCAAGGCTATACAAATATCAATTTCTGAAATAGAACAGTATTAATAATTTAAAATCAGAAAGGAAGTATAAAGAAGACTCACAAGTGAATCCAATTTCACTGCAGTGACTATAAATACTAACATTTTTAGTATGCTCAGTATTATTTATGAAATATGATTTATTAATAAGGATTTATATAGCTACGGTTAGATTAAGGAATATCTAATAATGTATTTACCGTTATTTTAGAAAATATTTTTATGGAATCTGGATGCATTATGTCCTGGAGAAAAACACAGTTCTGACTATAGTATCAAAGTCTTATCTTTGTATGCATATCATATATAAAGTTTATGTAAAGATTTCTGGATAGTAGTTATCTGTGCAAGTACTTCAGTTGAACTATGTTTTACCTATGAAATTTGTTTCACGTCTGTGTGTTCCAAAAGCATTTTATATGAAGGAACACAGGGGGCAGACAATTCTTTTCTGTTTCCACAAGTAAAATTTACAATGAAAGGAATGAGAATTGTATTTATAACGTCTAGAAGGAAAAAGCATATAAATTAAGCAGCCCTGCTATGTGTTCACGTTGCATATTTTTTCTCCAAATTTGTTGCTTGGGTGGGTGAGATCACTGAAGAGAGACAGGATAGTTTCTCGTAATCTGTCCTGACGGCTGTGAGAACATCTTCCAGAACAAAAGCACATACAAACAGTATCAGCTGCACAAACAAGGTGCCCACACTTTCAGGAGGCAATACTACCAGAGTCATCCCAAGTCTGATCAGAACTGCTACAGCTTTGTCTTATGTTGTCAGTACGAAATACCTTACATCCATGATTGCAAATATGTCAGCTGTGTTCTTCAGAGAGATGCAAGGGGTATGACCCAGGCTGACCCAAAGTGCCAGTCTTTGGTCATTGATTACTGAAGAATGTGTCAACTACAGCAGTGCATCCTGCACAACTAAGACTCCCATTCACAGCCTAAAAAAGTTCCCATCTTCCACAGAAAACAGTATTGCTTCTTCTATGATCTGCTCAAGCTCTGCTTAGCGTTCAAAATTTCTTCCATTCATCTTTCACTGTTGACCACTGATAGATTTACCAACGAAGTATAAGACAGCATGTACCTACTTCACCATCAGAGATTTCTTTACATTCTCTACTTCCTAATAGGCCACTGATGTTTCTTGCCTTTAACATTTCATTTTTGTGTGAAGTTACTGCACATCAGAAAAAGTGTTTACATCCAGGACACAACAGGTTCCAAGAGACAAAAAACAGTCCAACTGACCAGACAAAAAAGTAAAACAGGATTAAAAATACATAAAGAGCAAAAGGTTTGATGAACTCAGTCTTATCAAGAGGTCTTCATCAATTGATACAGACTTTCCTGTTAAAAAATTGGACAATAAGTACCTCTTTAAACAGGCAGATAGCTAGACGTGATAGCTGGAGGTTGAATAAAAACAATACTAAGCTAAAAATTAGTTATTAATAACAAAAACTTAGGCTAATCAGTAACTGGAAAGCGCACAATGGATTTGGATGCATTCACAAGTGTTAAGAGGGATTTACTCCAAAATTTTAAATTAAGAATAACTTCTTTTCAAAGTGGTAAGTCTCATTCAACCAGGAGTTTAATCTTGAGTCATCCAGTTTCTATCACATAGCAAGTCACTTGAAGTCCCTCAAGGTCCCTTCAAGTTTTATAAGGCCTGTGGGAAATCTCCTTATCCTTCACAAGGATTTTAACTCTCCTTTTCAAACCAGTCAGGCTTCCAACGTTAACTATTACACAGAAAGTAATAACCTTGGGGGGAAGGGGAGAGTAGTGAATAGGGCCCAAATTATATGGAATAAAAACTCACCAGAAATATATAAATCTATTTAGACTTATCACTCTAAGCCTGAAAACAACCAGCTCCAGCAAAAAGAAAATAAACAGGAGACCGATACACTTTTCATATTCTCAAGCTATTCGTGAAGGAACTCATACAATCACTTTTTTCCCCCATGTTACCATCCCTGGGCTGTATGGGCAAGATATTACATTGGCCCCAGATAAAGCCCAACCCTTTGTTTTGTGACAGGCCATGGTTTTGCAATGTGTTCATGCTCTGCTGAGAACTCTATTTTGACATGCATCTGCCTTGTAGGTAGCTGTACTCTCTTCCCTTTGCTCCCACGTCTAACACCCCTCTCCTTTCATGATCTCTCAATCATCAAATAATAAAGATAATTAGTGTATTCCTGAGGAGTAACAAAGTGGGGCTGAATGGTCCTCATGACATTTAAGAGTTAGGGAAGCAAACCTCAGATTAGTTCTCAGTACAATATCTGTGGAAGACTGGCACAGGTTTGTGATTTCCCTCCTACTTCTCTCTCTGATTTTACTGATAGGTAGTAGAATAACAACAACAACAACAACAAAAAATTGAATATTTCTTCTATTCCTGTTTTGCCAGAGTAATATAAGAAAGCAGGAGATCATCACTTGCTTCAATGGATAGCTGAGATACAAGCAGCAGTAGCTTTACATCCAGGAGAAACTCTCTACTTGTACTGCCGCAGCCACAGATAAGGTTTTACTGTGACAGAGGCCTCTGCTCCATCTGAAAGACTTTAACTTGCAGATCAAATAACTTCCTGTCTTAAACTGTATGACACATCACGAGATATCCAAGAGCTACCCTCTCCATATCTAAATCTAATCTTCAGGAAAAGTAGTTGGAGCAGAAGCTAGAATAGCAAGGTAATTTACAGCACACTGCTACAGTGAGCCACACAGGCATCAACCCCTGCACAAAATACCACTGATGATAGGAAGAGAGCAATGTCTGTTCTGAATACCTGAAGTTCTTCCCCACGAGCCTCAAAACACCCGCAATTCTTTGCCTATCTCAAAATGTTCCTTCCTCCTCTGATGGTTAACAGTTCACACAACGAATACACCCTACTTAACAAATATCTGCCGCAATGAACAAGGAACGTTTAAGTTAATGGCTCTATTATGCAAAAGTATCAGTATCTCCCGAGAGAACCCACTCACAAACATGTATCAAACTTGCGCTAATCTGACACCCGACCATGCTTGTCAGTAGTAACTGTTTGCTTCTGTAAGGTTGTCACCTCCCATGTGTTTCAATTGTATGCTTAATTTAATGTTTTTGCTACAGTAACTTCAGAAACAACAGCAACTCACTAAAGGGTGAAGAAGTCGCAGAAGCTCATCAACAAAACTGAATGCTCAAAGACCTTGTGAATTAACATCTTATCATTAGTGCTGAGAATCGCAGGCTACTGCTTCCTGCTACCAGCCTTAAAGAACAATCACGTCCCTACGAAATATTTTTATGCCATTATTATTAGGGTTTGAATGTTTGGAGGTTTGCGGGGGAGGGGAGCAAGGGGGTGTGTAGTTCTTAAATGAAATTCAACTAAAAAAAAAAGTATTTTTACATTTCTTTCCATGGTTTTATTATTATTCCCCCAAATCCAGCAGGAGTAGGTACATATATCTCCTACAATGCAAGATGATACGCTTTGTTAAAACAAAAAAAATCATGGAAGGTATTTCTTTAGATTAAACAAACAGTGAAGAAAAAAAGTTTTCAAGGAAAGAAAGATGTGCACTGAGAGAGAAGATTAGTTACCTTTTTTTCCTGCTTGAAGGGAAACACTACTGTGCAAACTAGTGTGCAGCTGCTAACTAGACATTCTCAAACAACTAATATGTAACCACACTGTTACTCAAATAATTTTCTCATCTCTACTAGCTGGGCTCAAACCTGGACCAGAAAAGAAGAATCAACTGAGACGCCACAGGAATTCTAATACACAGCATAAATTTTAAGGATATCCCTATATGCTCTATTAGCATATGCTTTGACTATCAAAGAATCCTTGTCTGGTTAGCATGCTGAAATAATTCTATTAATATGTATGAGCTCTGGAACTAAAATAAATAGCATTAAAACATCCTAACAGTACAATACAACACAAATAATTAAACAAATTATTACTCCAAGAACATAAGAAAAGGCATTTTTAGCATTCTAACTTTGATGATTTCTCATATTTTTTAAAAAATTATTTTTTAAATATCTGGTATTATTTCAGATCAAATCTAATCACATAAGAAAAATGGCAGGTTGCCAAGCACAAGAATTTCCCTCCTTATTACTCACTATGCTGTCAACACAGGCTGTTCTTTCTTGCTGCATTCTCTTATGGTCTTTTGCAGCAGGAAAAAAACATCTACTCAGGAATTCAATTTTCCCCCATTATTGCATACTCATAAAAACGGAACTGACAGGACAGCAGTTTATTCATGCACAAACCAGAGCCAAATCATACAAATTGGCTTTCAGAAACCCACAGATCAATTTTTACTGTTTGGGAGGGCTGCCTTGGCGGGCGGAGGTGGGGGAGTTTCATTTGGGAGGAGGGAAAAGTTGAAGAGTTGCAGAGGTAAGGAACCCAGCAGTCCTCCCGCCTCCACTGCCTAACGCTAATTAACAGAGTCAAGAATATATACAATAGGAACGGCATCTTCTGCGTCCGTAACTATTTTAAAATGCATCTAATTTCTGACGAGGCTTAACATGCAGAAATTTAAGCTTACATGAATATTCATGTCTGAGTACTACACCAAATCTAAGCTATTGTGCAAAGATAAGCATGACTTAAAAGTGTTAAAAGTCGGGTTATTTCACTGACAACACCTACAGCCATAGTCAAATGAAAATTAAGACTGACTGTCCACCAACAGCACCTTACTATCCCTCAGTCCGATTCTTTCACCAGTGACACGCTAAGCAGCAGCTTCGTGACATCAGTTTCACTGAAAACTCCTCAAATTTCCCTTCTCCTATTATGATTTTAATTAGAAAACTATCTTAATACAACTTTGCAAACATCAAAAAGGTTCCTTTGAATAGGGAAGCAGCTTCTGAAACCTTTCCTCGGTTTAAAGCACAGGAAAAGAAACTAGCTAGACCATGCCGCTTTCAACGTTAAATGAAAAACTTTACATTCCCTAATATTAGGGACACGCAGTGTTAAACCGATTTACATGTGAACGAAACAACAAAACAAGCATTTTTAAAATTAATGAAAAATCCCATTTTCAGAGGCAAAAACGTCGGGACATACTTCGGTGTTTGTTGGTTACTGACAATAAGTTAAAATACCGTACCCCTTCTAAACCGAAAGAACACACAAAATAAATTGCCACCCGAGAGAGCAAAAAACCTGTGTCATTACAGCTTCTCTCCGCAGCTTCTTTCCTGCGGTACCATCTGTTAAATCAGAAACTCCCTTGAACACCGCAGCCTCGCTGACTCTCACGGTGCGCAGGCTGCGCCGACACCCGCTCGGTACGTTCGCATCGCGGGGCGAGCGCAGCCGCCCGCATCTCTCACCGCCGCTCGGACCGT
>VZRF01010397.1:3877-76689 GCA_013396875.1 Vireo altiloquus | reverse complement strand
TCCCGCCCCGCGCGCGAGCGCAGCCCCGGCGCGGCGGCCGCTGCCGAGCGCGTTCGGACATGCTCAGTGCCCCCGCCGCGCGGAACCTACCACCGGGGGGGGACGGGGGAGCGCGGAGAAAGAGGGGCAGAGCTGGATGCTACCAAGAGGACGCGCTAAAAATAGGCGCCGCAGAAAGGAACAGCTGGAGCTTAAAGGGGCAGCGGTGCCTCGGTGCCCTCAGCGCCGGGCCAGGGCCGCCTCCTCCCGCCGCGCCGACCCTCCCTGCCCAGCCACAGGAGAGCCTCTGGAACCCGGGCCTGGGCTGCCGCGGGGCTCCCGCCCGCGGAGCCAGAGGAGGAGAGGCTCTGGAGCTCTGGAAGCGGGGTGATGCCGCGATGCCTGCGCCGCCGCGCCGCGTCCTGCCCGCGTCCTGCCCGCGTCCTGCCCGCGCCTTTGCGGCGGGAGCGCTGCCGTGCGCTCGGTGCGGCTGCTGCCCCCGGAGCGCCCAGGGGTGCGCAGGGCGCCGGGAGGGCTCTGGGGAGCGTCTGACGGGGCTACTGCAGGGCTCTGTGCCCCCTCGCCCCAGCGCCGGCCCGGGAGCGAACCTCGGGGCCAGGAGCGTACCTCCGGCCGGGCCATTTACCTTAGGGCCAGGCCACCTCGTGAAGCGGCAGCTTCATAAATGAGGTCTAGATGGTGAGGGAGAGGATGCGGAGCGGCATTTTCATGCGGTGTTTCTCTGGAGACATCTCAATCCTGCTCCGAGGCGTTAGGCTGTGCGGACGAGGCTTGGCGAGTGACAAACGCTCAGGAGCTCTCCCGGGAAGCTCAGAGCAGTCAGATGAGAACGTGACAGGTCCGAGGCGAACAGCGTGAAGAACAGCCCTCCTAAATATAATTTTCTAGGCTGGAAGATCTATGCAGCAAGAGAAATTACATGATCACCTCTCACTGACACTACAGTGTTTCAAAACTAAGAGCTATTGAAATTAAAAGCAGCCTAAGTATTTCTGAATGTGCTTATGGGGCTTTTAAGTCGTGGCTTATCATTCTCTACCTTTCTAAAAGACTGTCAGGAATAAACATAAGAGCATGATATTGTTTTAGATTTATATAGATACTACTAAGCCTAAAATTGCATTACCCTAGCAGGAGTTCAGAGGTATTACTGAATCCTGCTTTTATGGATACATAAAATTGCTGTTGCAAAAAAAAAGCATCTTTACAATATGAATACTAAACAAGTTCTAAGAAAAAATATCAGAAAACATCTGCATCATGACAACTTGCTATTCTGATGACATCATGTACAATATTATGTACAGTCAAGACTCCCTCACTCAAAAATTTCGTTTATTTCATTAGACATGAAAGATCATTGGAAGTTTATCCTAATCGGAACTCTAACACAGCCTTCAGCAAAAAGTACTGCAGAAAAAAACCCTCAGTTACATGTAGGTGGGTATAATCAGGAAAGGAAGTGTTACTTGTCAGTACTGTCAAATAAAGTGAGAGCAAGGAAGCAATTTCCCTTGCAGACTGACATACAATGGGATAGATTATTAGACAAGATTGTGTAGGTAACTGCTGCAGTACTTTGAGAAACGAAAGATGATGTCACGAAGATTATAGTATTAAAAAGGGAGTGAATGAGGTTGTATTGGGTTTTTAAGGTCAAGCAAGGGGGGGAGGCCATGAAGTGGGGGGAGGCACATGGGTGTCTTCTGTGAGAAGCAGCGGGAAGCTTCCTCCCTGTCCAACAGAGCCAATCCTTGATGGCTCCAAAAAGGGACATGATGCTGGCCAAGGCTGGGGCAATTAGAAATAGTGCTAATGCTTCTATGATAACATATTTAGGAAAAAATTTTTTAAAAAGATATATTGGCAGTTGTAATTGTGTCCAGAGAAGAGCAGAGTGAGAACATGTGAGAGGAACAACTCTGCAGGCACCAAGGTCAGTGGAGAAGGAGGGAAAGGAGGTGCTCCAGGCACCTGAGCTGAGATTCCTCTGGAGGACACAATGTAGCAGCTGTGGCCCTGCAGCCCATGGAGGACCACGGGGATGCAGAGATCCACCCACAATCCCTGGACAAGAGCATGTGGATGCCTGAGAGGAGACAGTGATCCGATGAGAGGCCTGTGGAGAGAGGGGCCCTGCTCCCATCCTGGAGCAGCCTGTCCTTGAAGGGCTGCACCCTGTGGAAGAGTGACCCACAGCAGCAGTCTGGGGAGGACTTTGCCCATGGGAAGGACTCACATTGCAGCAGTTTTGAGAGTGCTGTTGCTCATGGATGGACTCAGGTTGGAGAACTTCATGGAACTACCTCCCGTGGGAGGGACCCCACGGCACATCAGGGGAATGTCTCCTCTCCCTGAGCAGCAGGAGGAGCCTTGGGTGATGAACTGACCATAATCCCCATTCCCTGCCTCCTTGCACTGCTGAGGGAGAAGGTAGAGCTGGGAAGGAGGGAGGGGTGAAGGTATCTTCAAGGTTTTATTTTATTTCTCGTTATCCTATTCTGGTTTTGTTAGCAATAAATTCAACTATTATCTCTAATTTCAGCCTGTTCTGCCCACAATGGTATTTGATGAGCAGTCTCTCCCAGTCTTTGTCTCAACTCATGAACCCTTTGTTATATTTCCTCTCCCCTGTCCAGCTGTGGAGGGGACTTTAGTGGGTGCCTGGCATCCAGCAGGGTCAGCCCACTACATGTTCATTAATTGTCTTCATTCTCTGTTCTCCTAAGGCATGAGATACACTACGTTCTCTGGTCTGTGTCTAACAGCCACATTACACTATGTATTACAAAAGGTGGTAAGCTATGCAGGAGGCATAACTGTACTAAGTGAGGAGGCGAAATTATGTAATTCTTTCAACTGAAGCTATTGATCTTGAGATAGACAGCAGACGAAATAGAAAAGGCAGTTTTCTGAATTCAGCCTCAGATTTGGGATAAGAGTGGGACAATGAATTTCTGGCTGCAGCTGGAGCTCTGCAGGAGCAGTAGGCAGCCTCTGGAGAATTTCCTAGAACAGTTTGCACCTTTACCATCATACAGCTCTGGGTAAATCAGGAGACTGAAAGATGTCCTGATTCTCAGGAGAGTAGCTTGCAGCTGGGGATTCTTACTGTCTAGGGAGTTCAGAACACTGTTCATCATGAGAACAAATGTTAAAATAATGGCAAATAAAACATGGGCTTTTTGAAGTCTGCATTATCATTCTCCTCATCTCTACCCAATAGGTGTAATTATACTATAACTCTCATACTTTTCTGTGTTTATGAGGAATTTCTTTAGAACTTGTCAAATGTAGTTGCTTTTTACAACAAGAGACAAACATATATGGATTTTCCTCACCCAAACCACAGTGTTGTAAATTGCATGAAATTGTATATAAATGTATATGTATCTATACATACACATGTATAGACCCTGAGATAGCAAATTCTAGCACTCAAGAGACCATAATCACCCAGATGCAGATCACCAAATTGGACATTAGCAAGTGGTGTTTGCATCTGCTGTACCAGCCAGTGAACTATATTTAGACACCCATTTTAAGCTGGATTCTGTTCCTTTCTTCTTCAGGTTTTGCTCAGCAGAAATATCCACAGAGTTGCGTTTTGTACCCACACAGCAGCAAATTTAAATATCAGCTGTACTGCTGTGTCACATTAGACAGAAAGGGAACAACTTCTCAGTGCACAGAAAATGGACAGCTTTGCTCTCCATGCATAGCACAGCACTTCATCAATCCCTCTTCATATTACCTGAAGAGGCTCTAGTGAAATCTCTCCTTTTCCAGTGTATCTCCTATAATTCCATATTGAAGATGAACTGAGGCTCTGACATACCACTGATTGCTTCTGGCTCTCAGACTTTCACCTCAGCCTTCTCAGCTTTCTGCTCTCATTGTTATTTAGACCCTTCTCCCTGAGTAGTATTCAGATTCTCTACTGTCTCCTTGTGTAACTCAAAGCTACACTCCAGCATCCTTACCTTTCAAGTTTGCTATCCTAGCAAATTTTTCCACATAGGGGACTACGCAGGCTTCCTGTGTGGTACATAGAATATTCCTTAAATTTTTTTTTCTTTGATTGCTTTTAGGACAAAGCTTATTTTCAAGACAGAGAACTTAGAAGTTTGAGTATCATAGATGTGGGGCCCCTGGCAGGGACATCTTCTACTACATCAGGTTGTTCAAAGCTCCATCCAACCTGGCTTCTCCAACACTTCTGAGATGAGGCATCCACACGATTTCTCTGGGCAACTTGTTCCAGTGCCTCACCACTGTCAGAGTGAAGAATTTCTTTCTAATATCTAATCTAAACCCCACTCTCATTCAGTTTAAATCTATTACCTCTAGTCCTCCCACCACCCGTCCCCGTAAAAACCCACTCCAACACTCTTGCAGGCCCTTTTTAGGTACTGGCAAGTTGCCCTAAATTCTCTCTAGAGCTTTTTCTTCTCCAGGCTGAAGAACCCCAACTCTCTCAGCTTGTCTTCATAGGAGAGGTTCTTCAGCCCTCTGATCACCTTTGCAGCACTTCTCTGGACTCAGTCCAAGGCATCCACGTACTTCTTATGTTGGGGGTCCCCACAAGTGGATGCAGAACTCCAGGTGGGGGTCTCATCAGAGCAGAGTAGAGAGGCAAAATCAGCTTGCTTGACATGCTGACCATGCCGCTTTTGATGCTGCCCAGGATGTGGCATCACTTGAGCGGCATGCACAGAGAGAACCCAGCTATCAGTCTGTGGTCCAAATGGGAGATGTTCTTCAGAGTAACAGAAAAGATTATGTGATAGGTATGTGTGCAGTTGTGCTCAAGGCAAGAGATTTAGGGTTACAGTTAAGAAGCACAAAATAAAACCAGGTGACTGATGCTTCAAAGTGCATTTTGATTGGAAAGGGGACCAGTTCCCAACAAGCTGAAAGCAGGGAAATTCCAGGTGGGGATAGCTATGATGGTATGGGGAACAAAGCAGGGAACTCCAGCACATGAATGTGGGGCACAAAAATCTCCCTGCTGTGGGGACTGCTTTTGGAGGGAATGAGAACAGAAAACAAAGGAAGTTTCTGTTAGGACAGGAAAATAAGACATATTTCAATAGGGATTGAAAAATGCGGATTTCCGTAAGGAATAATTGAGACTATTACACGGAGTCCCTCGAATGAAGGGTAAAGAGAAGGAAGCACAAGACATATGATAATAGACTTAGAGGAAATAGTCTAAATTGTGTTTACATAATACTGATCTCAGAGCTTTCAGCTACAACTCAGTAATGATGCCTTGGAGTCGTTGTTGACCACTCTCTAGAGTTCCCAGTTCAATATGTAGCAGTGGTCGAAAATGCCAGTGAAGAGTTAGGCATCCCTGGGAGCAGAGTCTGGGCTTCATATGTGACCATGGAGGACAGAGCTGGAAAAGATACAGAGAAAGGCAATTGTTGTTGGTGGGTAAGTGCCTTGTGAGGGGAGAGTGAAATGGCTGGGATTATTCCATGTGAAGAGAAGCATGAGGGAGCATGTGGCTGGAATTTACAAAATTGTGAAAGCAGTACACATGGAAAAAAAGTGGATAAGAATGATTTCTCACCAAATCCCACAGTACTGCGTAAACTCAAGTGAAACTACTGCAAGTGTAAAAACATATGAAAGAAAGTACTTTCACCCCCTCACCTGGACACAGTGGACAGTAGTCTTCTGGAAAGTCTAACTCCAGGGGGTTCTGTAGGCTGACCAGAAGGTTCAAAAAAGGATGAGCAAAACCCATAGGCAACCTCTGTGTGAGAGGAAAGGCTGGGGAGTGCCTTCAGTACTTGGAATCCAAGGGCTGTGAATTCCAGGACAGTATTAGGGGAACAGACTTCAAGATTTTAGCCTTATGTACCATCTTCTAATAACATGTGCTTCTGTTACTGCTGGGGTAGTATGCTGGGCTAGCTGTGATAAGCTCAGTTGTGGCAAATTATGTGTGATCCCGGGATGGATCATATCCATGCTTTCAACCACAAGTGTGATCTCTGTTCACTCTAGAGGTAGCTGATGGTGTGGTGCTGTGTTTTTTAGAATTCAAGAGTTATGCAGCACAAAGCTTCTCTACGTTTGGTGAACCTAGTTGTTATTTAAAAATTCCCACTTCTACTATTAATATTCATTAAGCATTAAGCCTTCGGAGGCTTGGTATAAATAGCTTTCCCTGAATTGGAATTCACAGTGGCCAAAATCCTATCTGCCATATAAGTCCTGAATATGTAGCTGTCTTGCAGGAGCCATTTAGAAGATTTCCATAGAAGAGTCTAACCTTCTCCCACAATTCTTGATAATTGGTGGTTGCTATCAATGCCTGTACATTTCATTTAGCACCCAAGGGGTTTTGCTACCATACACTCCATAACAAATGGCCAGTGGACTTGAGTAGTTTGAAACCCTTGAAAATATATCCTTCTATATTTTATTATCTTTATGGTTTACTTTATCCTTCCCTGACCACGCCAAACATCCATTTTTGTTGCTAACACATCAGAGCAGCAGTTTTTGGTCCATGAGAGGAAAGCAAATGACAATCCACAGATTTTCTATGGCCTCCTGTTAGAGGAGTTTGAGAGCACAGCAGTAAAGGTTCATCCTGCCATTGCTACACAGAAAAATGCACTGACAACAATGCAAGGGTTGCCCAGTGGATGAGTCTACATTCTTTATTGTGAAAAGATTTTGCATGTAAGAAACAGAATTGTTCAAAGAAACAATTCAAAATATAGTTGAATTTAGAACAATAAGTTACATATTAATGCGAAAGGAAAATAGCCTTATATACTAATATAGGAAGAATATAGAATGTGTTTTTGCTCAAAATAAGTTCAGCATTTCCAGCATTTGAAATTTGTTGACAACCATCATCTCAGACATTTTCTTTATTGTAATCAATATTTTTCTCCCAATCAACCTGAAATTATCTACCTTTTACTGCCCTTTGTGGGCTTTGAAGGGTTTTTGTCCTTAGACATTGAATTTAAACATCCATCCTTGACTTCTTTAACTGAACGTTCTGCCAGGCAGTTGGGGGCTTGGTAGTGAACATTTTACTGTAAAATTTTATGTGAGTTGTTCCCAGTAGCATATAAGAAACCTTTTCAGTTGATGCATTACTTTCAGGCATCATGCAAATTTGTATACATGAGATTAATTTGCTTTGTTTTCAAATCCACCAATAATGGAACTACGTGTTATAAAAACAGTCACAGGCTTATATTACTATGTAAATATAGTAAATGCTTCAGAAATGTTTTCTTAGTTCTCTTCAGTAATAAAATTAATCATAGATCAGTTTCAGCCTTCCTTCAACATTACTCAAGCTGAGCCCCTGTAAAATAGAAAACCATAGCTTTTCTGTTATTCAATTATTGTAGGGTATACCCAAAATAAATAGAGGATATGAGATTCTGAATGTGGGGAGAAGTGCATGTGTGGAGTACTCTGCACCAGGAAGCTGCTGGAAGCATCTGTCTCTCAGAGTGCAGCAGTAAAAGCAGTGTGCTGTCAGTGCTGCTATTAAAAAACAAAGAGAGAAGTGCAGCATACTACTTTGGGATCAATATTCAATCTAATATGGTCCCTTGCTTTCCCTCAGTAATCTCTAAAAAGTCATATGGTTGTTTACAAAGGAAGATGAGGCTCTGGTAGTCAGCAGAGCCTGGCCAGCAGCATGTGCCAACATGATTGAGCCATTCGTTGTCTTCTGTAAATCAGTACAAAGACTAGCAGTATGCTGAGATCATCTGTGATTTCACAGAAATCATATATCCCACTATTGTAAAAGCTAACAGCAATCAAGGTATGATCATCTTTAAAAGAGGAGCCTCTAATAACCAACAGGAGTATACCACGGAGAAAAAAAAGCAGATTTGGAACTAATTAAAAACTTTCCTTCCATGCAATTTCCATGTGGATTTATAAAGCAAAACCCATTAGTAAAAATAACAACAAAACAAACAAAAAAAAATAAGGTCTTCAGTAGCCTTTATTAAAAAAAATTGCTGAAACTAACAATATCTCACAGATGCTGTTCTAAGGAGAGTTAGTTATAAGCTTACAGAAGAAAGACATGACAATGTTTCATAAAGCCTTATGAATTTTCAATCAGCTCTGGAAACCATGGCTTTTAACCACCTAGAAATCTAATGTCATCATTTAAGATAAATCTCAACAAACAATGAAAATTAGAACCAATTGAAAAATAAACGTGAAATATCACTTCTTAAATATTACATGTTATTCCCTGATATTCTAACTCTGGCAGAAAAATACAAAGTTGCAGTAAGCCAAAAGGTAAACTACTTCTGAGCTGATTTAAGAATAAATGCAAAATTTAAATTCAAGCCACTGGAGAAAATGATTTTAGCTAAACCAAAATCTAGATCTATACCATATGTGCTCTTATATAATGACATATAGGCTGCCCAAAAATAGCTGGTCAGAGTATGTACTTGAATTGGTATTTCAGTATTTGTATGCAGGCATCATGCAGGGTTGGCTTCCAGCAAAAGCAATGTTCAGGAGCATGGAGGATGTTATAAGCAAGGAAGGCACAAAAAAGGCCATGAAATATTCATGCATTCCAGTTTGCTGAGATATTAATGAAGGAATCTGGCTACCTGATTGAATGTGCCCCTTAAGTACTTCACTCATGGAATCGCTGTAAAAAAATTGCCTTGAGATTTGGTAATTTCACCTTCGCCATAACAGGCCGAATTTCTTTTGCATGTTTTGTGTAAGCATTGAGAAAAACTACCTAAAATGAAGCATTAACTACAACTGCTAGTCATCACAGGTGTCCTTGGGAGTTTGTTGACAAAATATCAAGGCAATGGAAGATTTACTGTTGATGCTACTGAAAATCAAATTGGTGTTTGAGGATCAGAAAGATCACAGCCCTGCCTGTCTGGTGAAGGCAGCATCGTTATACCAGCATACTTCTCTCTGGAGGTAGGAAAAGGAATGACTGAATTGCAGAACTGACATGGCTGCTCTCAGAAAATGCAAACATATCCCACCTGCTGAAAATTTCTTATTCAACTCCAGCTTTGTTTGAAGCTAGAAACTAGCTAGAAATTTTGAAACTAGTTTCAAAATTTTGAAGCTAGAATATTTTGAAGCTAGAAATAAATAGACAAGCAAATTCTCCAGCTACCATAAAAATGCTGAACTAACTTTAATAAAAATTAAAATAGTCTATATTTTGATAGAAATTATGTAAGAAAAGTCCAAATGAAATTTAAAATAAAAGGGAAAAAGTGGTGATTTTCTGGGAAAAAAAATCCTAGTGTTTCCTTTTATATGAAATGAAAAAGAAAAAAAAAGTCTCTGCTCCACAATTTGATCTTGGCATTTCGGAACCTGTTTACCTTTGCTTTAAAATATGTATATGTAGTTTTATTAAAATTTTGTTTCAATACAAAAACAAAATTACAAAATTACAAAAACTAAATATTTCAAAATTTTTCAATTCCATGTTGGAGAGAAAGGTGGAAAAATACAGAGGTATTTCCTTTATTAAACCCAATTTTGTAAGGTTTTAATTCCATACATTTGTTTTTGATAAAGTACTCGCAAAAATTTTTCCCATACTTAACACCTGAATATCCATATCACTTTTTGCTGCCACTGTGAATTCCTCATCCCCATCGTATTTTCTTTGCTGAATGACTCAGAGATAAATGGCAGCAAATAACCCATATCATATTTTTAAGTAATTTTTAAGCCAATGCAAACAGGGCCTCTGGTGGTGTTTCTGTTGCAGCAAAACCCTGCTGTTTCTCAGCAGGACGGACACTTCTGGTATCTTCTGCTTTCAGGTCCTGCTTTGCAAATAGTTTGTCTTAGAAATGAAGATAAAGCATTTCCAAAACCAGTAAAAGGGTCACACGTGCACATTACTGGCTGTTTTGATTGTGGATTTTCAAAGATTCTGAGTCACAGTAGGTATTTTTAGCTGTGCTTTTAACCATTACTTCTGCTACATTGCCTAGATGGGAATTATTTTAATAGTGGTTTGATCTTGGTGCTCATCTACATTTAGATACTTTGTCAAACAAGTAAATCTCTCCAATTTCTTCCAATACACAGAACCCTAGCTACCTGATTCTTATACCATTAAGCTTACATTTTAACAGGCGTATTCCTTACATGTCTTAGGACAGAAGTATCTTTAAAAAATATTTGGATATATAATATATAATATACAGTTACCAATTGCATTGTTGTAAATTCCAAAATGGGGGCTGATAAAAAATTTGTGGGGCTTCATAAAATAAATACCTGTATTACTATTGTTCTTGTATATCTTAAAACATCATGTACTGTTTATTTTTCACTCAAAGAAGGTTTCTGTACAAGAGACTGAAGTATAACTTCTGCTCTTACAAGAAAAGTCAAGTTTAAATTACACAAAATTTTAAATTTTTTTTTAAAACATCAGTTAATTTCAAATTTGTCTTCAATCCTTGCTCACTTTTGAGTTCCAAAAGCAAAAAGTTATTTTTTTAAATTTTTTTTTAAAACATCAGTTAATTTCAAATTTGTCTTCAATCCTTGCTCACTTTTGAGTTCCAAAAGCAAAAAGTTATTTTTTTAAATTTTTTTTTAAAACATCAGTTAATTTCAAATTTGTCTTCAATCCTTGCTCACTTTTGAGTTCCAAAAGCAAAAAGTTATTTTTATCTGTAAATTGATGACTATGAGGGATTATATTAACATCCTGATTATATGTTTATTTCTGATTTATATCTTCTGATGGAACTTTTAATTGAAGAATGATCATGTTTAGACATATTTCAATATGTCAGCAGACATATTAGTAGGAAATGTCTCAGGGGACAAAAATCTGAAAAGTGATGCAAATATAGAGCTAACAGATCTTCTCTATTTCTGATTTTTGCATGTTCTCACATAAACTCATAAATATAACCAACTTACTGTTTGAAAATAGTGAGTGAGGTAAATTGGAACAGGTATTGCAAAGTTTCACCAGGAACATGGGATGTTCACTGAGTGAGAAAAGGAAGAACAGTTTGGCTCATTTAGCTTTGTAAAGCAGGGGCTGAGAGGAGAGATTTGGTTTTCCCTAAATATATTAGAGGAATGGTTATTGACAAGAGGAAGAACAACTTCTTTCTCTAAGGGCAAATGTTAGTAGAGTAGTAAATTACTAAAAATTAGCAATTAATATATATATATATGATAAGAAAGAGAAGAGAATCCTTGTATGACAAAAAAATAAAATTCAGGAAATTTCATGGATAGGATTGTGCAACCTGTCTGCTTATAAAGCCAAGGCTGGAAATCAATGAATGGAGAGTACTTTTGCATCCTCTTGTTTCTGACCTCTTAGGCAGCCCTGGTCAAAAACTGCATTATTGAAGTTCTTGAGAGATTGGTCAACCTGGGGAAGAGATTGTGACCCAAATGCATTTTTGATTAAAATTTTATATATGATACTAATATTGTAAATCAGAAATTTCATTATTATAAATTATAAAACATGCTGAAATCTCTGCACATTTTCATCTTAAGGCTCTCTCATTAGGGTTATATTTTGCTGCCTCTTGGTATAATTTGTTGGTTTGTTTTTTTGCTCCTTTATTAAGAGACTGCAAGGATATATATGCATGCAAAAGAACCCGTGAGCTCTGCAAAGGGGCTGAAAAGCATATATACATAGAAAATTGTGAGGGTTTTTTTGTTTGGTTTTTTTTTGTTTGTTTGGGGTTTTTTTTTTGGTTTTTTTTTTTTGCAAGTAGTTAGTTTACTATCCTGACTATTCACAAATTCAAACTTCAATGCTATTGTGATTAAGTTCAGTTCTCTTTACTGATGTGAAATGCTCATCATCCTGCACTGGAAAGTACCCCAACTGAATATGCTGTCATGGCCTATTCCTATTTGCTATTTAGTTAATGCATGTGAGAGCTGGACCCTGACAATCCCACGGGGTGGCCAAATACATTGGAAGTGGTTTAAAACTAAAATTAGTCAGATTGAGGGACACAAGACGTCAATGATACAATGTCTTGATCAGATGGATCAGAATATACCGACTGACTGTAAAATAAAACCAAACCAAAGCAAAATAAAAACAACAACAAAAGCTCAGAATTTGGGAGCAAATTTGAATCCAAATTCCTTTTGTAACATGGGCTTCCTCTATTCTTTCAACTAAGCTGCTGAGGCCTATTTCAATGTGTGCGTGTCTGTGACATTCATATTGTACAATATCAGTCTTGAGATGTCCACCAGAATACACAGCCCTGTGTTAGATGCTCATAATTCCCATACAGAGCTCCCCACTAGAAGTTTGCAGCCTGAGGATGACATTCACAAATAAGGGGAACCCCTTAAGCAAACGAGTAAGAAACTCCAGGGGGGGATATCAGGAAGGAGCTGTACTCCTGACAGTAAATGAAAATGTTATTCTGTGCAATATGGCAAACTCTCTTCTAGAATGAGCTAGTTAAGGCAAGGAATAATGTCAGTGTTTCCTTATCAAAGCAGAAATACACTATGCTAACACAATATTTACGTTTTTTTTCGCCTTCACAGATTTTACCAAGGATCTATTTATTCAAGAAATGATCCCCTGCCCAGGACATGTACAGATCTGCCCTTTACCCACATAGGTCCCAAGCCATCTGGATGCAGTCAAAAGCTGCTGTCTTTGAGTTAAAAATCTCACAGAAACAAAGTTTTTTGGGAAAGGGCTGGCTTGGTGCTCCCAGCTTGGGATTAGTGAATCAAATACAGGTGAAGCAAAAAGGCTGTAAGCCTAGAAGGACCTTTAACATTAGATAATGGAAAGAGTCCAGGTGAGAACTTTCCTGATTTTTCCTTTGAAGTGAAAATTTGAAGGTTGTCATTTGGATGAGGCAGTTACCACGTCTGTTGTTCACACGTGCCAGAGAGGCAGAGGTGGCAGTGCTTGGCCAGTTCCCAAATTCCCAAGTGAATGTATGGATGGATGAATGTAGTTAGCTATGTAGGGTACCTCCTACCATTTAGTGGGGTCCTTAAAGGAGCTATCAAAAGACATATAGAGTATGGCAGTGTAAGTACAGATGCATAGCTGTATGAATACCTACTTGCCCAATCTACTCTTTTTTTGTGATGTATTGAATGATCAGGATGATCAGAATGATTCCTTAGAACATTTCTGCAAGACTTAATTATGGCCTATGGTTTTGTTAGATATGCTTTAAGGTTGAAAGCTCAGGGTATTTACTTTTAGATTTTTCTCTGTTTAAACCAATGGATAAATTTTCTCTGGAACAGTAATTTCTCTTTTCCCCAACAGCAAAATACAAAATTTAAAAAAAAATAAAATGTCCACTTAATTTATTGGTGATTCCCAAGTTCTTTTCACCAGTGTTTTCCCCAGGACTCTTCAAATTCAGACAATAAGCACTGCATGAATGGATGTCCAATGTCTTAAAAATGGCTCGTTATGACAGAGATTATCTAACCCCACATCTTCAGATCCCAGTATGCCCTGAACACTGCTTATAGATAACAAGGAAGACCACAATGAGTAGAGGTTTAATATTAATTATAATTTTTAGGCAAAATTTAAATGGAAATTAGTACTTGTCATTTATTTTCCAACTTTCTCTAAGTATCAAAAGTTCTTGGTCTTTTTGAATATGCTTTCTTAAAATTCCAAGTAATCCAATCAAATAGTCCTGAAGCAGAATCCAAAGCCTGATTTCCTACAGATTTCTGTCTACTGTGAATTGAAGAATGAGATCTGAATGAAACATTTGCTGTCATATGCAGAATTTGTAACTATGCTCTCATTTCTGGATTCTCTGACATTTGATAAATCATGAAGTGGCACTATAGCCTTTTTTTTTCTCCTTAGTCATTCTGCTTGGATATGTCATAAAAATCACCTTTCTTAAATTAGTGCTATTTTCCTGCCTTAGAAGTTCTCAAAAAGCACAGACAGAGAGGAATGGACAGAACAAGGCTGCAACTGCATAAATTTCATTTATGAAACAAACTGGGAAGAAACACAAGGGCACCTACACCATCGCTCCTGCAGCAGAAATATAATTTTAACACCTCTGTTTGTAATTCTGTATTCCTGTGACAATGTAGATTTCTTGCCCATGGACAACAGGTAAAATAGAGATTACATCCAAAGTTAATCCACAACTCTATCACTCACCTGAAGATAAAAATCATTAGTCAAGATTTTCAGGGAACCAGAGAATAAATCAGATAGTCCTTACATTTCCACATACTTTTCATTGTTTCTGGAAAGAAAGATGATGGCTTTCACAAGGACTAGGAGATCATATTGTCTAAAATAACTTATTCCCCTGAATATAATCAATGGTAGTTTATCAGATTACTGACAGGAGCCTGGTGTATTTTAAAGAAGTATACACTTCAAGACACTTCACAGTGACTAATTGATGAGTATAGCAAATCTGTTCACTGAGTTTGAATACAGCGCAGTCAGTAGATACCTTCCTGGTACAGGAATGGGGATCAGACAAACATATGATGGACTGAAGACAAATGCTGTATAAGAGGATATGTCACAGAGAGGGTAAGGTCACCTTTGTATTTATTTTGAGGATTACCTTTGATGTATATCTGCACTTACCTAGTTTGGAATTTTTTATTCGGTAAGGCTGAGGTACTTTCTACGGTGAAGCCAACGGTGTTTTAGAACTGTGAGATGCAGCACACCCTCAGTGGTGGGAACAAAGAATATGTCCAAATGAACTTGTTTCACCCTTCCTGTGCTGCAGTTGGGCCTGTAGCACCTTTGCAGCACAGAAGCAGAATGACTGGTGGTTGGTAAGTGGAGATTGGGGAGGTGGTTTAGTAGCTGAAGCACAAAGCATTCATGGCCCATTGCCTGATCCCCTCACTCACTAACAGATTGTAACAGGAAGATTTACCTGCCTTAAAATGTAGAGAGCAGACTAACACAATATATGATTTTGTAAACATCTGACAATATTGTCCTGAATATCATTCTCAACAGCCTTTCATGCTGTGCAGTGGTTAATAGACATTTAAATGTTTAGTACTACTCTTAATAGTCACAAACCTATGGAACCATTTCAGATGGTTAGTAATATGTGTGGTTGAACTTTACAACAAATGTATTCACAGTTATAATGAATTCTGCAGCTTTTTTTCATGTTGCATTAGGTCTATAAAGAAAAATGAAGATAAATATTTACAAGGTGTCAATATAAATTAATTGAGAAAATTTCATAATAAATTTAAGGCTCTCAATAAGGGGTGGTTCTGAACTACCATAAAGAAACAAGCACCAGAGTGTGCACTGCACTGAATAGGATATGTTAACCACAGGAAGTTACTTTAGAAATTTTTATTTATTATATTAATTATGGAATTTCATTACTGTGAAGTATTTCAGTACTTCACAATGACCCTATAGGAACAAACAGCATTTCCTTACTTTGTTTCTAAGTTTAGAGTTTGGAGTGCAGCAAAATGAA
Source organism: Vireo altiloquus (assembly GCA_013396875.1). Classification (NCBI taxonomy): domain Eukaryota; kingdom Metazoa; phylum Chordata; class Aves; order Passeriformes; family Vireonidae; genus Vireo; species Vireo altiloquus. Next base: position 61,171 of record VZRF01010397.1, on the reverse strand, counting down.
GGCAGGCTTGTGATAAAAGCATTCATTAAGGAGAAAACCTTGTTCTTAATAATTTTCACTCTGCTACTGCCAAATCCTGGTCATGGCCAAACTCCATTATCAAAGGTTCTGATAGTAGGGGTCCCTTTACCTGCATATCTGCTCTGGAAATTAATAGAAATGTTTTTTCAGCCACTGCAGTGATGAGTTTCTCTTACACAAATCATCCCAGGATTCACAGACATAGCATGGTTTTTTGGGTGAAGAAATGATTTAAAACTTAAACAGATCAGGTTTACACAAGAATACAGCTAGAAGAGAAAAAGGTTGTTTTCAAACAGCTTGAGTGCTTACCCAAAAATCTATGATCTCATTGCCTCCTCTGCCTGACAGACCTTGAATCCCTGTCTCCCACCTCCCTGTAGGATATCCAGCAAATCAGACTCCTGGGTAGTCTAAGGTGAAGTGCTATGTTTGTCTCTTTCACAGAAGCTGTTTCATTTTGCATGAAGAAATCAATGTCTCAATGGACTATTCAGTAAAGATGGGAATGTTGCTCACTACTGTGATGATGTATTCAGCTGGGAAGGAGGATACTTGCTGCTAAGGTATCCACAAGTATTTCAGATTAAATAAGTAATGGAGAAAAGTGCATAACACAAGTTTCTCTCCTTTCTGCACCAATTTCCTTATCAATAGGCTGGAAGCAAAACTCACTTCTACTTACTCTCTTCAGTGTACGCCAGATGAGTATTTAATTATTATTTGCAAGCAAAATGGTCTTGCAGAGGAGTCCTACTACAGAGCACCAGACTCCCTCTGCTGCTCAGGGCACTCTTCTGAGAGGTGGGGAGGAGGTTTTCATCCACTCAGAAAGAGAAATGAGTGTACAGAGGAGCATTCAGCTGTGACATTAAGTATTTCTCATCTTAGCTATTTTAAACAAATCACCTCTTAGCATTTTGGGCTCAACAAATTCTGTTTTGCCCTGTCTTCTTCACAGTTTAGGGCTCAGATTTCATTCAGTAGTCAGGCAACTGGAAGTCTACAGTTTGAGGCTTGTCTTATTGCCAGGAGGTACAGATAATGTAAAGAAACAGATCTTTGTTCTCTAAGAAATTACTGACAATCAAAACACACAGAATGCGATGAACCTTAAACTTGGAAAATAAAACCTCAAATAAAACCGGAGCTGAGGACGTGTGAAAAATACTTGAATTCTCTTTATTGCTTTTTTTAAAGGCTTATGAAAAGATATACAAAACCTATTTTCTCTCAGCTTGTATTCTTTTTAAGTAGCCAGAAGAAACATGGGGGGAAAGCCTTTTGAAAAGGAAGATATGGGGACTGAAGAGTCTGAAGCAATTAGTCAGTGGCAGATTACATCCTTTCTTTATTGCAGAACAATCTTCAATGAGATTAATGAGAGAAACAAAATTAGTTTAATAAAGTAATTCTTTAGGGATAAAATGTTCATGCTATGCATCTACAGTTACCATATAATCTTGTTTTAGCTGATTAGATTGTTTTATCAGAAGCCTGGGTAGAAATGTAGTGAAAGATGGAGCGCAGCATGCTACTTCCAAATTAAAGCATATAATAGTAGTCTCAGGTCATGCTGTTTCATGTGACTGATGCACACACAGGAAGAGTTAATAGCACTGCATTTCAATAAGCTCTCAGATTTCTGTGTTGTAATTTGGAGGCATCGTTTTAGTAGGAGGTTACTTAGATAACACAGAATGATATAGAAAAGTCTCAAGATTTTGTCTCACATTGTCCGAAAAAGGAAATAAGATTCAGGTGAAATTTATCTGAGGAAGATCACCTGCAGGTTTTTTTCTAGCTACTACATAGAACCTATCCCCTGTCACGGTTATGTGGAGAGTGCTGTGTTCTCCCTTAAAAATTCATGTATAGATCCCCTCTTGTTTGAGCCTTATTCCTTCTCTGGAATACAGAAATACAGGTATACTGTATAATACATAATATTTAATGCAGGTATAATGATATTTTTTGATTATTTGAATAAAATGGATGAAGTGACCCAATAGTGATGTTATCTGGACAAATTACCGAACCGTTAGCTTTGAACTCCATTAACTGGTAGAATGTCTGGATGGTGAGGAAAGGGTTTATAATAACAGAGAAGAGCTAGGGCTGATTTTAGTGAGCATTCCCCAACCTCACACGTAAGAGGGAAGACTGAGCTGATTAAAGAGTGGAATTGAAAGGTTCCATTCCAACAATCTCCTGAAAAATATGAAAGCAGCAACCAGTAAAGCTCTTTTTTTCTCTTGTCTTTTTCTTTTTTTTAACAAGAGACATGAATAACATGCATTTAAAACCACCGAAAAGGAATCTTCAAATAAGCTTTCTCAGCTTTGTATGTTGACTTTTAATAAAGTTTAAAACACAGGGGAAATTACAGAGAACTGGAAAAAGTCTTATCGTAAGCCAATATTTTAAAAGGGCAAACTACCCATCAAATCTCAAATCTAGCCAAATAATAGAATGTTTGACATCATCATTAATAAATAATTTTATTCCCCTCTTCTTAATATTAACTTTCTTTTATGAAAAATTTTTTTTTTCAAACTAACTTGATATTTTTCCTAGATTATGGATATAGTTGATAAATGATATAAGTAATGTATTCTTTTTTCTTTTTAAATAATTCTGTCAGGCATTTGTCTTATTACTATTTCACATTTTTATTAGGAAACAAGAATCTCAATTATTAACTTAGCCTGAAAACATGAAATGGATTCAAAGCTTGCTAACTAATCGCTTTTAAAATGGGGTTACAAAAAGAAAATGCTTGTATGGTAATGTGTGATAGAGGTCTCCTACAAAGGTTGATTTGAAATCTATATATTTAACATTGTTTTTTAAGAAGAAATGATAAAAAACAAAATTATTAAGACTATTTATGAAAACCACCAAAGTTTTTATTAAGTTAAGTAATGAATAGGCACCAATGGAGAGTCACTAGGTTAGTTTAGTAACTTCATAAAAGTAAGTAATTTGCATTTCAGTGTGATCAGCCCAGACTAGCCAGTGAGAAGGGTAGGTGCAGCAGGAGAAGCAGGGATGTGTGTGTGTTGGAGGTGGGAAAATCAGAGTTGTGGTGAACACATGGATACAAGTGTGCTGCTGAATTCTGCAAAGCCTGGCACTGTCCCCTGGGCCCACTCTGGATACAGCAAGGCACAGGACAGATTCCCCCTTTCCTCCTTCCCACCAGAGAGAAGACTGAGGACTCCAGGATATTCACGGGTGTCAAAGGCTGGAAAAGATTGATGTCTTGAGATATTTCAGGATGTGGGGGGAGGCGGGGGGCAGGTCGGACATTGCTCTGGTGAGGCAGTGCCCTGCTCCACACACCACATCCCCCAGCCCAGAGTTAAGCATCCCAGCCCCTCAGTGTCTGTCAATCAATCAATCAATCAATCACACCAGAGGTGGTGCTAACACAACTCCTGAGTGGCTGAGTGACTGAAGTCCCACCTGGGGGAGGGCACAGGCAGGCCAGAGGTTTAATAATCTGATTGAGAAGTGAGCACACATCTTGCTTGACCCTGTCCCCTCTTGGAGTTTATTTGCACTGGAATCCAGGAGTTAGTAGCTACGTGTGTGTTCTTCTGTATCTCTTCTTTCTCTCCTTCTAATTCTCTTTTCATGGGTAACAACATCGAATGGATTTAAAGTTTGCTAAGTTGAATAGGCTAACTTAATGCTATGGTAAGTGTTTTATTTTTAATTTGGTGTTGTATTTGTATATGTATCCTTTGCCAAAGTTCCTAGACTTTCTATATTTTTCCAGTAAACTTTTGTATAATTTTGACCTCTTGAGAATATCTGGTGAGTATTTCTCCTGTGCACTTAACCCAGAATAAAGGAACCTCAGTAAACCCCCTTGCATTTGAATGTTTTATGGTGTTACACTGGGTCACACACACCTGTGCTTGAACAGCATAGGTAGGTGTGAACAAGTAGGGTGTTCTCACAGGAAACAAAATGCACCTTAAATAGGGCAGCACAAGCAAGTCAGTGTGTTTTTTTCTCAGATAGCCTACAACTGTTTCCCTTCTTTGTTGCATCCCTATCTGTTCAGAAGAGCTTTTGTTGCGGACTTGCTGGTGAGTGATATGTGTATTTGAATGCAAAGCACACTGTAGGGCCTTTTAGCTTCAGCAGGACTGCTACTTGATCTGTTCCCACAAGACTGTAGGGAAGCAGTAATCTTCCCTTGGGTGAGGTCTACCGTCCAGGTGCTTTACATATTTATTAACCCTGAGCTTCTTTGTGGCCTTTGGTCATCCACATATTGCTGATAAAATCCTAGAGAAGACAAGCACCTTCAGCTCAGATACAAGTCTCATGAGGAGTACCTTGACAGGAGGTGGCAAACACTGTGTAGTCATCCAGTGCACACAAACCCACTGTGATCTACGAGGACCTGCTTTAGCAACACACCATAAAGTCACAGTGGAACAACTTTAAAGTATACAGACTTTGCTGATCAACTTGCCACTTCCATTGGTCCAAGAAACATCAGCACTGCTGACTGCCTTGAAAAGCCCGAGATACTGTAGGTAACTAGAATAAGGGTGTCCGAGTCTGGTCTGAGGAGTGAATTTCCCATCTCAAGCCACTGTCCTGGTGAAGACAGCCAAAATCCAGGTGCAGGTAGTTGCTGCATGTCTGGGCATGAGGATGAGTAAGATGGTATGGCAGGGTGAGGCTCTTGGAGGAAGGCACTGAGCATGACCCTCCACAGTCAAGCTTTACTTACACCCATGGTCTATAAGCTCTGTGCAGAGCATGCATCTTTGCTTTGACCTCATATCTCTTTTCTCCAGAAGGATTACCATACAAGCATTTTCTCTTTGCTGCTTTTTAACCAACAGCCTGGCTCAAGGATAGCTGTAAACCAGTGCTTTAGGAAGGAGAGAAGGAGTAGTTGATTTCTCAGGCAGCATGATTAACCTATCCCAGCAGTGGTGTAGGAGCTAAGGATGCTGTCTCCTGTTCATCTGGGTTTGCCTTACAGGATGGCAACAATGTTGTAAAGAACAGAAACTGTTAAGAGGAGATGTGGAGAGCATTCTGAGAATGGGCTGGCGCATCCTGAGAGTGACCTGGGTAGAGAGCAGGAGCAGCATACATGTAAGACATTCCACTATTTAATTGCAAATTTGCATGGAGTAATTCCCATGTATAATTTTGTCATTACACTGGTTTTCAGCAAAAGCTCACCTGATACACTCTCAAGCTACCCCTAATCCTTAACACTGCTGATAAAAAGAAGTCACTTCTCTAAGAACTCAGACACTGCTATGAAGGAAAGTATTGCTATAGCCTGATGATAGCAGGATGAAAGAATCAATGTAGCTGTGATAGCTGTAAGACTGCTGCTGTAGACAACAGCACTGAAAAGTGGGAAGAACAAGATTTAAGTCTTCACAAATAAACAGAAAACAAAACCTGTGGGGACCTTATGTGTTTACTCTGTTTAGACAGAGTTTACGTGCAGAGATTCTGGCATGAGCAACTTTTCATTGTTATGCAATATGGCCTGACCTGAAAAACCCTTTGCTTTACTCAGCAATTCATTGCAGGCTTGAATCAGTGAACCAAAGATGAAAGATCAGCAGTTTATTCAGTATCATTCAGCTTCGCCAAGCACACCTAAAATACGAGAACGGACATTGCAAAATTAACATTTCAGAGTCAGAGTTGGAAAGATAATATCTACATTGTCATCAGGAAGATTCCTGCTTTTTCAAAAGCTTAGTAAACTTTGTAGCATAAATGCAAAACTTGCATTGTGATAAGCTGTATTTTGGCAATAAGGTACATCAGTATGAAGTTGATGTTTACTGAAAGTTAAAATTCTATTAACGCTAATAAAATGCCAAATTAATTCAAAGCATCTTTGCAGTAGTTACACTTGGATCTTTATGCAGTGCCTGTTTTAAAGCTGAGCTCTCAGTATTTTAGACCTTTCACATAATAACATGCTTTTTCCATGTCATACATGAAGCTAACCATGGAGTTGAAATGTGAATCTAATCCACTGCATTGTTCAGTGAATTGTCACAGCAAATGTTCCAAGCTTGTTCTCTCTCTTCCCAGTATGGAGAGCTTCACAAAGCCCAGCACATTCCCAGATTCAACCCTGAAGGAACTATCACAGACTCCTAGCTACTGACAACTTATGCTTTAACTCTTTGTGCATGTCAAATAAGTGTCAGCCTAATATGTTTTTCTTCCTCTTTCCAAGAATAGCTAGAGACCTGGACATGAGCGAATTGCAAGTAAATTATATTTCACAGATTGTATGAATACGTATATCTTTCCTTCAAGGAGAACATAAAAAATTCATTCATATGAGAGAAGTGGGAGAGACGCTTTTTTGAATTTTTCCTCTTCCTCCTCAAAAAGCTTTTTTCTATGCATAAGTCACAGTTGCTTCTCCAGTTTACAATTTCTCCTTTACCCTATTCTGCAATTCCTAGTCATATCCCATTTATGGTTCTCTAAGGCAGCATCCTTCAATGGCATTCTAGATCTAGTTGGAAAATATGAGGAGTGCCCTTGGGAAAACGTCCCTTGCTCCCAGTTGTCTCCCTGGAGTCAGAATGTACAGTAGCACCACGAGTTCTGAATCTGAGAAATTTAATATGGTTTTTTGCCCTTACAGTGCACCTGGTGATATTAAATACTTGGACAATTTATGGGTAGTTCTGGCAGTCAGTGAATATATGAGATATATTTTTGAATAGTTTGTAACTAGGACAGGTGTGGGCTGCTTTTCAAAATTCTGTTCCTAATGCAAAGGTTTCTGGGACGAGTTTCAGATCCATTTTTAAATTCTAGACACAGATTTCTTCAGGTGTGAGACTATATACTTTTGTCTTGCCTTGTTCTCAAGAGCAGATACATTATCTTAATTTGAAAAGAAAATAACCTCCCTCTTAATCTTATTATATTGTACCAGACCAAAGTTAACGTTTGGCAAATGGTACGAACTGAAAACAACATGGTACACAGTTGCTAGCAACATACTGTGAACAGATAGTTGTACAGTATGACTTTTAATCATTGAAGGCACCACTTTTATTAAACCATATTATTGCAATGTCATCTATTATCATAGAATCATAGCTCTAGTGGCCCCTTAAATGAATAACAAATTACCCTTGTAAGAGTAATTTCATACTGCCTTGATCAGCGGAAGCAGTATGTAAAGTTACTTCACATAGGTGTTATATTAGTGAATAATCCATACTGGAATTTAGTAAACACTGGTAATTTCCACTAATTGTCTGTTTTATAATATGCATGTAGCTTTCAGTCTTTTTAGTAACAGAAACTGCTTGACACATGCCTAGAGAAAATATACTTAACCCTCTTTTACACAAATTTCAAACAAGCATATTCTTGAGTTAATAGAAGTAATAGGCAGGACAATGTTCTAATAACACTGAGGATTCATTCTTTCTTTAGTCTTGTCAGAGGCAACCTCTTAGAAGGAAAGATACATTTCCTTCTCCCATATAGTGCACGTCAGACTCTCTCTCATTCATTCAGACTCACATTCCTCTAAGCAACAAGATGCAGTTTAAAGGCAGAAATATTACATCCCAACATAGAATAATCCCTGCCAGCTCTGTAGAGTCCAAATATAGGAAGATGCAATCATATTGCTGAGCACCTCTAGAGATTTTAAGTTATAGAAATGTTTTCTGCAAGACTGCTGTTCTCTCAGGTTTTATTTCATCACTGACAATGAAAAAGAATCAATCACCTTTTCCTTCTTCCCCCTCATCCTCAGTCCCGTGTATAGGAAGATACTTTGGACCAATTTCCCCTCATTTAACCTTTCATCTTGCACCTTACTAGAAGGCTGTTTTATTGGGAGACTATTTTTGAAGAGTTTCAACTTCCTGTAACTCTTGAAGTACACTAGCAGAATTACAAATATTTTACCTGCCTTTCCATGGTTAATGTATTTCATGTTGCATTAAAATATATTTCAGAGCATGTAACTTCCTGCCAGATTTGCAGTTTACATGGGAAAAAGAATGATTTGTCCAGCACTGTTTGTGTAGCTGTTCCATGTATCAGGCCATGAGACATTGCACGTCACTGCTAAGTGTCCTGTAACAGAAATGCCAAAAATTGCATAGTTTTCCTGTAATGCACATTAATGCTGTATTATAATTTACCACGTGCCATAGCTCTTTGGTTGTTCTGTAACTCAGAGACCTTGTCTCATTATTAATCACTTCTAAACCAAAAAATAAAGATCGATGTGTGCACTGTCTTTAGCCACAAACACCAGTGTAGATAAAGCACTATCTTTTCTCTAGCAGTGTTTTGCACTCTCTGTACAAGCATATAAATGACTACACTCTTTTCCACCTTGTAAAAACGAGGTCCTTAAGCAGTAATTGCTCTACTCTGTATTCCTTGCACAAGCTGCTAAATATTATATTTCTAGTAAGGTACTCTTGCGTTCTAAATATAACTTAAATGCATCCTGCTTTCATAAATAATATATTGGTGACTCACTGATGTATCATAAGACACAGTTAAATAAGAACCATCTGGAAAACAAATCAATATTAGGTATAGGGCTGTTTTAACATCTGTTGGTTCCTTTAATATGAGATTGTGGAGACTTGTTAAACAATTAGATTACAGCTTCTGCTTACACTTACAATCTCATATAACACATGCTATTTCCTTCATGAGATTAAATTAGTTTGAATCTAAGCATGGAATCTAAACACAGAGGGCATGGGAAATACCAGCCATAGGATGACATTGTTATTGAGTGCATCTGAACAGAGATGTTTGTGTGACAAGCAGTCTTGGTGTGAGAGACTGATTGAACTTTGAATTAACTTGTTTTCTGTACTGAACACAGCTAGAATAAGGCATACACTGAAAAGCAGCCGAAAGCAGTGTAAAAATCCCACATAAATCAAAATAGAAAAGATTAGAGAAAGAGTAAGTGAATAAACTAAAAGTTACAATGGTTAGGTAAGGCCAGGATTGCTTTAAGAAGTTTTTAAATAACTTTGTCTCTGGCATGGATTTTTTATTTGATTATTGAAATCCATATGTGTAGTCATTACCAAGTCCATCAAAATGTTGTAAATACCAGAAAATCAATGACTTCAAGGAGTAACATGAAAACAGAGGCTTGTAAAGTGACTACACTGCTTTCCCCATTCTAAGTTTTTTCCAAGTTTAGCTCATATCCCTTCCTCCTTTTTCAGCCTGACTGTGCAGCAGAAACACCATCAGCATTGTGTAAATTTCCCACCAAAAAGTTTCAGGTTCTTTCCTCTCAGCTCTATACCCACGGAACACGTTTGTGTTCTGGCACTCCCAAAGGCCAGGGTGGGCCGGCAAGGACAGCCACTCCTTGTTGGTGATCTCTGCTTCCAGAAGATAAGAGTGAGACAGCACACAGTCTGGGCTTTCCAGCTGATTCTGCCTGTAGACTGTCTTCCCTTCCCTCCCATTAACCCACCCAATATCTTAGAAATTAATGTATCTCACAATGAGGATCAGTTTACAAGTATTTTCTGCTCACTTCACTACACATGCATGTGACAGGGAAAAAATTATTCCATTAAGCCCCTGGTGTGAAGATCTGAATTTAGATCGGTCTAGCATAGGTGAAAACATTTGAACATATGCATTATTGGGCACACTAGGTTTTGTCCTAGTGTCTCATTTTCTAGTTATAAAAAAGCTTAGTGACATATACTGCCTACACGTCCGGTTAAAAAAAACAAAAAAACAGGCACAGTCCAGAAGTACACACTTCAGAAATTCCCCCCAACACCCTTCTCTTTTCATCGATCATTAACCCTAACAATAACTTAAAACTGGCAACAATCCACAATCATATCACCAATGAAATTATTCAAGTTATTCCTTACAGTTTGTTCAGGAACACATAAAGATCTGAGGAACACGGATAACAAGACAGTAGTTTCTTAACTGGTTCAAAAAGCACTCAACATTCAATTCTCAGAAGACAGAGGCACAATTTCCTTCCTGCTGTTGCAGTTATATTGGTTTGATCCATATCTTAATTTTCTCCTGAACTTGGACTTTTCTACACTCTGAAAAATTGTGGAGGTATCTCCTTAAGGATCCTCTTCCCTCAATATGCCTTTTTTAATCTATCCCAAGAATATCTCCTTTAAGTCCTCTCACTATTCAGCAGTGATTCCAAATAATCTTCATTAAGCTCCAGATGAGAGGACTCCAACCTCGAACTCTAATCCTAACACTATCCCTAAACTTAACCCTAACCTGAGTAGGGAAGGTCACCTGTGGGGTCCCACCTTTGCCATGCTCCCGCAGGGCTCCCCAGGGAGATCCCCACGCTGTTGAGAAAGCTGCACAATCGAAAACAAGGCCAGAGCCTGTCAATGTTACTGCACAGCAGCTTCTGCCCTGGTTTGCTGCACGTACCTCCCAATGTCAGAAATTCACCTGCACTGCCGGTCCTCTTCCTCCCCCCTGCCTGCGGATCAGCGTTTTGCTGGCCTAGATTTGACAAGCCCTTCCTGATGCTGACAGCCCCTGCCTGCAGAGCAGAGCTCTGCCAGGTGCCCTTGTGTCCCAGAGCAGCTGCTGTGCATGGCAGTGGCTGCCCACACACCTCCTTGCCTCCCCACCAGCCAGGAGACATGGCCCAACCTGCCTGGCGGCTTCTTACAGGGAGTAAAGCAGCCTGCAGCCAACAGAAACATATGTTGTAAGACATGGTTAGAGAAACAGGGACAGCTTTTCCCTGCGTGTGAAGCGCTGTGTGTGCTGCACGGTGTGAGGAGGGCCTGCAGCCTCAGCCCCGCAGTGTCCTTGTGCTGCCCCTGCCCCACCAGCGCAGTAGCAGGCGGGCCTGGCCGGGGGCAGGACAGTGCAGCATCCATGAAATCACAAGTGCATCCTGACTGGGAGGCAGATGCCAGCCTGACAGCAAGCCCACGTCGGCAGTGCAGCTGTCAGTCAGTCAGAGCACAGTGCTAATAATGCCAAGGTCGTGGGCTTGATCCCTCCACAGGCCATTCACTTATAAATTGGACTCGATGATTCTCATGATCCCGTCCAGCTCAGAATAATCTGTGACTGCACTGAGTGGAAGTGTGGACAACCCTTGGTGTTCATGAGCTTTCCTCACCTCCAACTCCCAGCATATCCCCTCCTTGTCAGACCTTCCATCCCTGTGACTTGTTTGTCTTTCACACAGACTGGCTGCCAAATGCATATACATGCCATGGCCATTGCTTTGGGAGGATCCAGCACATTTAGTACTCATTCTCTGCAGAGAGACTTTCTCTAGGAGAGAGACATCCTCTGCACAGCTGGCCAGCACGTGTGGACAGGCACTGTCCTCAGACTGTATCTATCACTGGTGGTGAGAGAGGTCAGACCAGCCAGGGTTGTTCCAATGGTTCTTTCAGGGACAGAAAAGAGTGAAGAGCACTTTAAAAAGATTCTGTGTTAGATATTGTCACATTTTTGTCAATGGGCATCTGAAAATCCTCCTAGAACCTGATATGAGGGATCTGATTTTAGAACCTGCTATTATTATTTAGAATCTGCCATTAGAACCTTGATGGTTTGTCACAGCCATCATCTCCTGGCCTTCCTGAGATACTGTGGAAGCATCACAGCTGGCAGAGCTAGTCTAGAGGCCTGAAACAAGGACTGAGAAAGGCAGGAGGTTCTGTGAATATCCTCTTTGTCCATGGCACCAAAGAAGAGCCCTGTAGAATAACTCCACCTGATTTCAAGAGGTGTTGCTTCTTAACAGCACAAAACATCACCAGAGTAGGATATACTGCAGCTCTGCAAATGCTCCTGGGCAGGAATAGGAGAAGATGTAAAAGGCTGTGGGCCACTGTGCCTCAGCTGTGGCTGTGAGAGGGGGAGGCAAGGGTCCTTGCCAGACACTGGTGACTAGGAAGGGGACAAAGCAGATGTCCTCAGTGTGAAGCCAGTGACAAGCCTTCCTTGCTCTTTCCTCCTTCCCACGTGGTCCTCCCTCGCAGATGCCCAGCCTGCCAGCCTTGACCACAGGGGCATCTTGGCACTGTCCTGGACACGTGGAGAGAAAAGTGAGTAACTTCAGGTGTGAGCAGAGCACAGCCAGGGGCGGACCTGTAAATACAGCTGCCTTTGAGGGTTGGTATGGGTATATGTACCTATGAAAATGCTTGGTATCCAGATAAGGATAATTTCCATAGGTTCTTACCTTTCTGTGTGCTTATGCATTTTTTTAAATTGGCCATGAGAGCACAGTTACCTACTCCAAAAGTCCAGTGTGGGCTGACTGATAAAAGAGGCACACAGGGCATCCAAGCAGGATGCATAGGTACTACAAGAACACCCCACAATTTTTCCTGTTGACCAGGTCCATATGAAAGTGTTCATGAGGTAATTTGGGTTGCTTAGCAGTGATGTTGTACTTCTCAACTACAAATGTTGGGCCAGAACCCTGCAGTGTCCCTGAGGAAAGGGACACATCTGAAAACCAAACACCTGATGTTTGATTTTAGCAAGAGCTATTGCCCAGTTGGTTCATCTGGACTGCTCTCATTTCACCTGCACACGGAAAGGCAGTTAATTGTCAAATGAAAGCAGGGAATATGGTCAGGGAATATGGTCATGGAATATGGTCTCTGGGGACAAAAAGTACCCTTATTGTACTTAAAAATTAAGTCCTTAAGTATTATTGTAATAAAAACGTTATGGCAGACCACACATTCTCTGATCTGAGACTCTAAAAATTGTTTTAAGAAACGGCCTGTCACTGCTGTAGCACATGACCAGTAGTGTCAGACTGACTCCATCAACTTTGCATGCAAATCTGCTCTAGTACTGAAAGACTTTCTGCTAACTGAAATCTTCATTTAAAAGGACTTCCTAGAACAATGTTACTGTGTCGGTAAAGGAAATCTTCTTTCCCTGTCTTTATTTCATAATTGACTGTTTTGAATGAAAATTTCCAAATGTCATCTTGAAGTAGCACCTGGCAGGCAACCATGAGAATGAGAGTCTAACACATTTATTAGTAATTGGAAGCAGAGTTTTATAATGCAAAGTGCCAGGCAAGCTTAATAACAGACTCTGTTGCTAACCTTCTATGAGAGAATGGAATATTTTTATTCACGATATTGGTTTAGCTGAAATTGTGTAGGTGGCAGATTTTAGCAGGTGCAGAATAAATATTTCCTGAGAAATATCATTGAAGAAGAAATTAATTTGAATTATTAATTAAAGTGTTAAGATGCCAGATTAAATACAAATAATGTTCGTATTCATTATTCTGCCATTTTATACCCATCTCTTTTATACCCAGATTTTTAATAGCACTATAGACCTACCTCATCCTCTTCCACATTCTAATATATTCCGATCTGGCAGAAGAAATGACATGCGAAGGAGTGGTTTTTTGAAAGGCACCTTTCTGCCCTTTGGTGAACGTCAGTAAATTTCCATGTAATGTATGTCACCGTTGTCACTTGAGTTTGGTGGTAGGGGATTAAGGAAAGGATTTTATCTCTTCTGAGGTGATTAATAAAACCAATAGTAATACACATTTTAAAGCGGATCTTTCTATATTTATGCAGATCCTTTTGATACTAGTTAAGAACTAGTCTCTGCTTTCAACAGGTTTGGAGTCAGGCCCTAAACTGTTCTCACAATTTCTGAAAGTCTGAATTCCATGGATTATTGAGTCATTCTTCAGAAGCTGTTGTAAATATTTTTAGACCAGCTTCTGAGAAGAAACTGCACACACACAAAACCCAGTTTAAACTGTGGCAGTGGTAATGCTCTGCTTTAATTCAGACTCCTGGCAAAATGTGCAGAGAAGCCATGCTGCAAATATGCTTTGCACTCATTTCTGTACTTATCACTGACATAACCTCACTACCTCTTTTCTTTTTTAGTAAATAAGAGGTGCAGGAACGTTGTCTTACCTTTATTGTGAGATCGGCTTCTTATCTGATAGCACAGAATTCCTCCTGTTTTACTTACACATCTTTACATGGAAATAAAAGCTACTAGATGAGCAATTTCATTGTGGGCTGTCTAATCCAGCACAATCCAATACACCAATTTACATGAACGGGTCTTGTTGGCAATATTTTCCCTTCATAATTTCATAGTCTTTTTAAACACATTCCTGTCTTGACTCTTATGCCTCATCTCCAAATGTTTTCTTGCTGTGTAGGTGGCAGACCTATATTTGGCAAAAAAGCGTTGTGAATCCTTGATCCAAAACAGGATACAGAAAGGTCCACAGAAACTTAGCTGACAGATCTGAAACTAGTCTGCATTTTGGGGGAGAGGACAAAGGTGGAGTTTTCAGCAGGAAGACAAAGTTCTGAAATCCGTTTACATCTTTTACAATCTTTTCTAGCATCTGAAAAGAAAGTTGGCCATGAATCTGTAATATTCATGCTTATTTAGGAAGACTGATAGAACTGAGCATTTTGGAGTGGCTCCACACAGTGGCACCATGCTCTTGCTGCTGCTGAGCACTCCCCGCCTTGATGCTGCAGGTGGGTGACCGAGAGATGAAGGCTTTCCAAAGGGAAGAGACAGAGCAGCAGCACCAGGTGCAATGAGCAGCAGGCTAAGGAGGCACAAGGCAGCCCCTGGAATCAGCAGCCTGCCAGGTAAGGGCACCATTGGCACTTTGGCAGGGTTTGTGGAGTGTAAGAAGGAAGCATTGCAGCATTCTTCTGTGGAGCAGAGGTAAAGCTGCGGGAGACCTCATTCACACCTGGGGGAACAGAGCAGGAAAATGCATGGGACAGGAGATGGATGACAATTCCGGAGGAGGAAGCCTTGACAGGATGCAGACAGAGGAGGTCAGGAAAAGTAAGCATTGGCATATTTACTCAGAGTATCACACATTGAGAATGGAAAGGACAGTTTGTTCCACACTGTGGATATGTTTAAAGGAATTAATCAAAGACTGGGAACTGCCACTCTCTGTTTCTAACAACACACTCTTCACAATGCATCTAGAGCTCTAAGATGGAGCATGTAGATTTTGAACCTTAAGTTCAGGTCACTTCAGGAATTATTTTTTCAGCTTCTGCTCCTTTGAAGTAACCTTTTCCAGTCTGTTTTAGGGTATATACTGCGGAATGTGTTCAAAAGCTAAAATACCAGCAGAAACTGCACATGTATTTGCATCCTGTTCTCTAACTCAACACAGAGCAATGTTCTGCGGTTGCACTGTCCTTGGGGGAAATGGCTGTAGTGCAGAAAGAATTTCTTGTTGAGTCACCACATGGTGAGGTTGTAGTGGCAAGGAATTAATTATGCACTGCTGACCTGCCTGGTATTTTAATTACTATTTTTCATCTAATCATGGTATATGAAAGGGAAGCTACATACATTTACATTTCTAATTCTTCTAAATGTGGGTGCTACACCATCACTCATGCTGAGGGGTTGACAGCAACTACCCTCGTGAAAATTTGTTGTAGTGAGTATTCAGTCAACTCTATTCCTTTTTTGAGTTGCTAGGCATTATCCTGTGAACTTCTTCATTTCTCCTATGGCTTGTTCAGGGCTAACACCAACACGACAATTTATGACAACAAAAAACCCCCAAACCTTCAGTTCTTGCAATAGCAGCCCTTTGGTGGCAGTGCAACAGTGTGTGATGGGAGATAAAGAAAATCACTTGGGAGCAGTGAGTGGGAAGAGAAGAGACTGCCATAAAAAGATATATCACAGAATTTATAGTGATTCTTATAGCTCTGCATAAGACTTATCAAAAAAATCATGAGCTTTATTGAAAAAACCAATAGGTTCACATAGGATGTTTCCTAACTCCTTTCTGCAGAGTTGCTCGGACACAAGGGAAAAAGTAGCCAAATGTGGTTGTCCATAGTGGGGAACTTGGGCAGATGGTGGACTCAGCAAGGCTAAATTTTCCCCAGTGCTTCTTATCATTCAGGCCATGCCTCATTAAGTCTATAGATATAAGTTGAATTTTCAAGTTCTCATGCACAGTACCCTCATATCATAACAGAATAGCTTCTTTCACACAGTTTACTGGGGGCTGAAAAAGGGAGTAATATTCGTGACAAGATGGCAATAAGTAGATGTGTTTTTGTACACAGTAGTAAGATTTTATTTCACACAAAACAGGGATTCAACATGACAGTGAATAAGGAGAGAGGCTGCCAGTACTCTTCTTGGTACTGTTTTAATCATTCAGATGGCCTTTTTATGGAGCCTCTTTGGGTGCCCCCCGTAATCTCAGTTATTCCTGCAAGTATTGTCAAAATTTTCAAAAAAGAGAATTCCTTTTCTAAAAGATTAGAAAGGGCTATTTAAAATAAGAATTAATAAAAATTTAAATGAATGTACTTGATTAAAAAAGAAATATGTCTCTTAAATATATTGTTTGCAAATTAAAAAAAAAACCCAACATAACAAACCAGGAATAAAGGACTGCTCTCTTACTAAAGATTTTATTTAGACTATTTTTGTAATAACTCTTTTCCTCTTTTTAATAGTATTGAAGTATCTCATCACAGCTTTAATTAGGATAACCTTTTATCTGTTTATGTTCTACAGTGACATTTTAAGATTGGCCTTCAGTGAGAGCTTTGGGTGATGTGTACACTGAGGCTTCGGAAACTTCTTCTGGACAAGCTGCCAGCAAACAATTACCCTTCTAAATGTCACTAAGCTAGACATCAATTGTCAGCTTGCATCATTTCTAAAAGCCTTCTCTCTCTGTAGATTACATCAAAAGTGAAATGCACACTTTAAAAAATAGAACTAGATTTTGATCATGTATTAAGCATTTTTATCCCTTGGGACTTGAGTAAAGAGTGTTATACTTTGGAGAGTTTAAGTTACTCTTGTACCGTTCCAAAAACAAAATAAAGATTTACAGATAAATTGTTTAGAATATTGAGCAGAGGCCCTAAAGTGATTTTTGTAATATAAAGTTACATCAAAAAAGGATGTTTACTGAGATGAAAAATACAGAATGGGAATTTTAAAGAAGTATTGGTACTAACATTGGTTTGTGTTATGGGGGCATGGACTGGAAAGAAGTTGTGGCTGATGTTGAGTATATCTAGTGATGAGACCATGTGTTTTACAGATCAAAAATACCAGTGTTGAAGAAAACACACTATCTTCTTTTTGCTGTGGCCAGTTTTTTTCCCATCTCATATTGGTGAATCAGCTTTTGTTTCAGAACAAGAAAATCACAAATCATTGCCAGCAAGGTCTTGAGCAATAAGCTAATTTCAATTGTATTGATGTTACACTGTTCCTCTCTTCTGGTACATCTGAATTTTTCTGCATTGGTAGGAGATGTATGTCCCTTTCAATAGGTTCCATGGCTACGGCAGCTTCCAACATAATCTCCCTCTTCATTGCAGTGATATACTTGAAGAAGAAATTACAAAATATTTCCATTTATAAAAATAAAAAAATTAATGCTGAACACGATACACATTAATATTAATCAAAAATACCTTAGAATGTGAAGAAAATAGTCCACACAATGATTCTATCTTCCTTCCTACCTTTCCTTGCTAAGGGACACATATTTTTCAATTATTGATGATCCAAAACAATTTAAAACCTCCAAGAGAGCCATAATTATGGAATCACAGAAGGTTTTGGGCTGGAAGAGACCATTAAAGATCATCTATTCACAACTCCACTGCCATGGACAAGGACACCTTCCACTAGACCAGGCTGCACAAAGCCCCATCCAGCCTGACCTTGAACAGCTTCCTGGGATGGGACATTCACAATGGAGCTATCAGACCCAGCTATCTGGATACAGACTAAAATCTTAGTTAGCTGCTTAACCAGCTACAACACACATTTACAAAGAGCTCCATTTGCTTTTGATGCTTCTACCCTTGAAGAAGCTCCATTGTCTATGCTTAGATTTTGTGCTTGGATTTGTCCTCTTAGGGTTTGATGGAGAAAGCAAGGCACATTGTGATAATCCTGTCATTAGTTTCCCACAAACTCAAATGAAGAAAAACAACATTTCTTTGAATATCCTCCCTTTCTTCTTCTTCCCCAGCTTTATATGCTGAGCATGATGCTGTATGGTCTGGGATATCCCTTTGGTCAGATGGGGGCAGCTGTCCTAGCTGTATTCCCTCAAAAATTCTTGTCCACCCCCAAACACCTTGCTGGTGGAGTGGGATGAGAAGACTGCAAGCACTGTTCAGCAGTAATGAAAACATCCTCAAATTATCACCACCGTTTCCTGCACAAACCCAAAACAAAGCCCCATACCAGCTACTATGAAGAAAAAATGACATTATGGTACCCAAAATCAGCACATGCTGTGTGAAGAAACTAATGTTACAATGACAAGTTGCAACTGGATTTGTATTCCACAGAAATCATTCATCTTTAGTAATCTAAAACTTAGGCAGCAAGTCAATGCAGTGATCAAGGCTTTGCTATAATCAAGGGAAGGAGGGCGGGTGATTCCTCCCACCTCTCTTACACATAAGTTCAGAATGAAATGAAGCACACTCTGGAGATGCATCCAGTCAGTCATTGCATTGGAAATGTAGATGTGCAAGTTAGATACGATGCTTAACTTTTAGATTTCTAAAGTTAGGTAGATCAAATTCAAACAGCTTATTTATGGCTGTTTAACAACATGAATCAGCTCATGGAAAAGTAAGTGAAAGCTTACCATTGACCTCCATGGGACTGAACCCCTGTTCAAACAGCAATATAGGTATAACATTGTGTTAAAGTCTTGTGCTAACAATCATGCTAATGATAATATTGATATATTATCACTGAAATTACTCAAGAGATAAAACTGGCTGACAGTTTTTTCTGAGGATGGATTTCTTGTTGACCCATAAATCTCTGCTTCTTTGCCTTTCATTCATTATCAGACAGCTCACTGTTCAGAAATGTCTTCTCCATATTTGATTTGTATAGGCTGAATTAGATCACCTCCACTGACAAGCATTATGAAACCAGCATAGTTACCTACTGAGTATTGAGTGAAAGTTACTGAGTATTGTAACTGATTCATCTCTTCATGTGTTCCTAAGCGTTTATTAAAAAAAAAAATAGGCCTAAAGCAGATCAAATAGAAAAGGATAGAAGGGATTCAGAGGGATCAAAGCGAGAAAAGGTTATTCCCAAAAGCCTTCTGAAATGACAGTCTTCAAGTCTTCAGCACTGAACTGAGAGTACTCTACAGTTATTATCTATTTGCAAACAGAGCTTGGAGCCTGCCAACAGAGAAATGGTCTCTCCTCTGTAGGGATCATTCTACATCCCAAAAACCCCCTTGTTTCTTAAATTATACTTGTCTTAGGAATTTTCAGCTCTCTTCCTGCATTTTTCTTGCATTTGTGTAACTTACCCTATGTGTTGCTATGGTGTGCAGAGGGCTGGCACTGCACTGACTGGAGCGATACTGCTCTGGCAGCTGAGCTTACTCAAAATGTTCTAACACGCAAGGTATTTCTGAGCATGCATAAAGCTCCATTTAGACTTGACATATTGTTTGTGATATCTCCTTGTAAGTTGTGCATTCACTGTCTATCATTATGAATAATAGGCCTAGGATGCCACAATCTTTTGAAAGAGCTGGCTTCAAAAACATAGTTACTTTTCATGATCAGCCCCTCCTAAAAATCCACTTTTTTTTTTAGTTTCTGGAGATATTCTAACTAACATGTTCTATATTCATCAATGATTTTTCCAAGACAAGAAGCATGTCTTCCCTTTACACATACACTTAATTATATAATTTGTTCAGTACCCTTACGATCTCTGCTTTTGGCTTGTTCTGAATCTTCTGCTGTTCTTACCCACTCCCCATGTAACTCAGATGTCTTGTACTGCAGCATTTGATTTACATTTTTCATTTGTACATTAACTTACATTCAGACTGTCAAAATGATACTCCACTGCCACCTAACAAGCACCTTAGAGTCATGGCTTAAGTTGAAACTTGAGTTGAAACTTCCTCAAGCTAGACATCCTCTCATTTAATTATTCTAAATTTAATTAATGCCCAATCCCAAATATTCTCCTAGTGATAAGTGTAGCTACAATTATATCACTTTCAGAAACAGCATTTGAACCTCTGTTCCTCATATCCCAAGAGAATTGGCTGAGCTAGGGAGGGCCATCTTCTCTTTTACCTATTCAACCTACACTATTTTGTATAGGAAATTACTTATTACACCAGAGGCAGGACAGGAGATAGAGGTAAAGGAGAGAAAGTGAGAGGTTCTATCTTATTAGTTAAGATACGAGTTAGGGAGTGGAACTATTGGTGGTGGGTTGCAATAAATAAACATACGAGGAAAACCTGCTTACCTGAGACTGTTACTTAGTTCAGTGTCCCAAATATTTTGCTTACTGGACTTACCCAGGGTGTAACCTCCATGGATTTCCAGCCCATGATCTGAGTCATATAGATCTGAGCGTATGTTTGCTTAAGCTTTGAAAAAGTTTCTTGTGTGAGCCACTTCATTAAGTTAAGGCTCAGCACACATTAGAATTACTTTGTTTGTTGATGTTACTTTGGTTCTTCATTACCTCTGCAGTGATGAAAAATATTTTCAACTTTGGCCATAATCCTTAGGGAATTTTTATATTGAGGACAGTTGGTAAACAATGAATCTGCACCCAATAACTATGTCTGTCCTGGGTGTGTTTATTTTTTTATATCTCTTTTTTTTCATGGAATAAAGCATAGCACTTGAAAAGGGTACATTATTTATGATATTTTAGGATCGAAGAGCTTACTCAGTGTTAACAGAAGGAGACCTCTAGCAAAACAGTAGAATTATATATTTCAAATCTGCAAAAAAAGTAGCTACCTTTGGTATTCAAAGATTTCATAGGAATGTCGACTTTCCTCTCTCTTTTCACATTCAAGGCCAAAGAGTGCATAAAGCTTCAGCTTTGATTAGCCTCTTTCTTTCTAGGCAGTACCATATGCTTTAGCAAACTCTGGCCTGGATTTGTGATATGTTAGAAGCTGAAAAATTCACTGACTCATTAGTGTTGGAGACTGCTCACAACACACTAATAAGACACAGTCAAATTTTGACAAATGCAAGGCAAATGTGAGATGTCTCCTTACCTCCTACCTTGCAAAAGGGCTTAATGTGAGATGTCTCCATATCTCCTACCTTGAAAAAGGGATTAAGTGCTCTCTCCCCACTCCCAATGGCAGTCTCTGGACATTTTGTCACTATTGTAGCCTGAATTGTGGTTTACAGCTACTACTGAACACAGTTGGTGGGATTCAGTCTGCAGTCCTTTGAGATGCTGGAGGCTTTTAAAGATATCTACGTGGGGCTGGCAGAAATTACACTGGAGCTGGTACAGCAGACCACTACCCTTCAGAAAACATAAAAGACAGACAGGAAAGATACCTGTGGCATCTCAAATGATAGTACACACTTACGCCTGGACAATCGCATCATACTCAGTAAGGCAAGGCAAGAACACTGCAGGAATTCACAAAACTTCAAAGTGCATGGAGTCACTGCTTTTCAGTTCTGTTTTAAGGGTAAGTTCTGATTTATTAGCTTCAACGTGTTTTAAATGATGTATGAAGTGAAAAATCCAAATCACTAGAGGCATGGATATTTTTTCTATCATTATGCTGTTCTGTGCAGTTAGTTTCCCTGCTTGTTGCAACCAACTACCAAACTCCCTCCCCTCCCTTTAATTTCCAAAAGAAATATTTTAAAGTATTTATGAGATATTTATCTTTAATTATTCCACTCTTCATCCTTGCAGGGTCTTGACTACCTTGATCTGGAAATCCTCTATTTCTTGTAGCTGGAATAGAGTGTATAAGCATATTTGCCTATACAACTTCCCTTATTACAGATTTTAGTTAAAGATACAGTGAAGTGCAACTTATCATGTAAAGAGATAGGAGTAGAAATACTCACAGTTTTGAAATTAAAGTATTGGAAGTTTTTTTTTTCAGTTTTTGTAGTTCATGTAAACAATATAAAATGGCAACATCAGCAACGATTTGGGAAGACCTGGCAACTACCACAGACAAGGTATAAGTGGAGTACAGTGATGGATTGAATAACCTTCCACAGTTTCTCCCAGCACTATTTTCTTCAGTTCGAATAAATGACATAAAAACAATGCGGAAAGATTCACATTAGTAATATATCTTTGTTTCACAGTAATTTCAAATATTTGCAATCTTTAGGGGAACGAATAACAGCACTGTTTATAACTACTGATTGTCATTTAGGATCTGGAAACACATTCGGATTGAAACTCTGAATTAAAAGAGATCAAGATACCACCTCCCATTCTTTGATGTTCACTTATCATGCACTTGGACCTCAAGTCAAGAGATGCTTCAAAGTTACTTTAGAAATTCAAGCTGGTAGTATTTGAGTATATGATGGCCTGCTTCACATCCAAATTTAATTTTTCTCTTCCGTCTTTAGATGTTGTTTCATCTTTTTTTTCTGTTTTGGTTGGAAATGTGCATTAGTCATTTGTAGCTCTTTAACAAAAAGAGGTCATCTGGCTTGGTGATTAATGCCTCTCATCTTCAATAAAAGCACTAGGAATACTAAAATTCTCATCAGACCAATTAGTAAGAATGCCCTTGAGCCAGCCACAAGTCTTAATACAGATCTGTCATGAGTTCACAGAACTGCTATGTCTGATCTTTTTAGTTACTTCTTTTAAGTAATATCTAGTCATTCAATAGAGATCACAGACATAGAAATCACTGGCTTGGGAGTATCAGTATTTTTCCCCAGATAGTTAATTTCAATGCACTGAGTTCATTACAGTCTTCATTAATGAAAATTGCTCATTTACACTGATTTTATGGCAATATACCAAACAATTGGCCAAGGAAGAAAAATAGCCAAATGAAAAATAGTTACCTTAGCAAATTGAACAGGAAAACAATGAAGAAAAGATCGTAATCTCCTTACATAGACCTCTGTTTTCCCATATAGGGAAAAATAAATAAAGTCACAGCGGTCAATTCATTTCTGGTTTTGATTTAAGAAGGACTATATTGAGCTTTAATAACTTTTCTGAAGTTCGGTTTAGTCCTTTATTTATTTAGTTTAGTTTTGCTATCATTATCACTGAAGTACTATTATTCCTATTTCAGATTGACATAATTTACCAATGAGTCAGAGTCATAGTTCCATATAGCCTTTCATTGTTAACATACAATAAAAACAGTGAAAGATTTGCTTGAAGACAGAACAACCAATCCATATTTATCAGTGTCAGCTTACTTCCTCAGGTCACTTCAAGGCTTGACACCACTATTTAAGTCAGTATAAACATTTCAGGAAATGGTAATGAGCACAAGTCTGCACTAAGCAGTTCTAGATTTTGTTGTCATGAGCTGTCTGTTTCAATTTTGAATTTTTTTCCACAATTACAAAGTTTTGCCCAGAATTGAGATACTGGCATTTCTGAGAAGTAGCACAGGATTCATTCTTGAAAACTGCAATCTTATTCTACCACTTCTTACCAACATTTCACAAAACAAAATCCAATGAGATTTGTATTTTTATTCAATACTTAATGGTGTTATTAAGCTTCTGGATCAGCACTAAGGCTTGCCTTCTATCCTGGAACCTACACCCTCAAATCCTAAAATCCATATTTTCACACTTCATCTTATTTGTTGCTGTGGAAATTATTCTATGTGCCCAACACGCTTTATGATTTCCTGGTTGCACACTGTGGGATGGAATCATAGAATGGTTTGGGTTGGAAGGGACTTTAAAGCTCATCTATTTCCAAACCCCCTGCCGTGGGCAGAGACACCTTCCAGCAGACCAGGTTGCTCAGAGCCCTATCCAACCTGGTTTTGAACACTTCCAGGAGGGAGGCATTCACACCTGCTCTGGGCAACCTCCTCCTGTTCTTCAGTACACTCAAAGTAAAGAATTTCTTCTTGATATCCAATTTAACCTAGGCTCATTTGGTTAAAAGCCATTTGGTTTAAAGCCATTTAAAATGTCTTGTCCTGTCACTACAGACCCTTGGAGAAAGTTCCTCTCCAGCTCTCTTATGGCCCCCTAAAGGTACTGGAAGGTGCTCTAAGGTGTCCACAGAGTGTCTTCTCCAGGGTAAACAATAGGATCATTGTTTGTACTGCAAATGAACCATGTAACAACTTTTGCCTACCTGTAATCAAAAGGCTGAAACTTTCTTATTCTTCTTTCTTCCTCTCTGTTAGGGACCAGTCCAGCCCTGGAATTTCAGGGCTGAAATTTCAATTCATGAAATCTAGATAGATAAATAGAATTTTATTAAAAGCTTTGTCCCTGAAACAAACATCCTGTATTCTCCTACATGAGGTGTGTAGTTTCCACTCATTGCTTGTTACTTGACTGTTTCCAGTGTCAGCAGAAATTCTGACACTGACACAAGAGCTCCAAGACATGTAAAACTCCAAGAAAAGGGTTTCCCTGACCTCCTTGCTGCCTTTCCCCTCACAACTATAAGACTGAATAGTACCTGCAGATTGTGCCAGGCATTCCTGACACCCTCACAGAAATATCTTTTCTGGTTTTGCATTTAGTAGACTTGCTACAAAATACAATGAAAAGTAATTTTGGCAGTGTCAGTGGGGTGACTTCACAGCAAAATGATTTCATCATTAGTTGACAATTCCAAACAGAGACATATTTGAATGCGAAAACAAGAATGAAAGCTCCATCCATTGACTTGCTGGGAAGCAGATCCTTTAAGACACTGCCCTACTCTCAAAAGCAATGCTGCAAATAACAGCTTTGTGGGTTCTCTTCTCTTTCAGGGATTTCCAGAACAAACAGAGGGGACTTGTAAGTGACAAGCTGTTTCTGCTAACACCTCCTTTCAGAAATGAAAGTCAAATTGTACAGTGGTGTATCCAACACTTAAAAGTGTTAATAAACCCCCCTGTGTTTGCAATAGATAAAAAAATTATTTGGTAATTCACAAAAAAAAAAAAAAATTCCGATTCATTTCCTTGAGAAGGTGTCAGCTCTGAAGCATTTATACCAGGCAGAATGTGATGTGGCCATTGCCACAACTTAACAAGGTTGGGTTACATACATAAAACCAATTACAATTTAATAGTTTGTATTTTCAAATAAAATTAACTATTCAAACCAAATCGATTTCTGTATCCTTCATTAAAAAGATCTATTTAAAAAGCTAGGAAAGATTTTCCTTGTTTCCCTAATGCATATCTCCTTTCTAAATATCTGCTGGTCACTTCTCACTTCACAATGGCAGACCTGAACATATGACCTCTTTTAGAAATGTGGTTTTAAAAGATGAAAACAAGAGGGAATACTTTCAGCAAAGTGGCACTGAAATTTTTGTTGTTGTTGTTTAAGAATCTACAACCCTGAGCATCTCCCTATAGAAGTATGTTTTGTGGTTGATTATCGCTTATTATGCATCTGTAATTATATTTGAGTCCACAATTTTTCTACCTGGTCAACTGGTTCAAAGCTAAGCTATAAACATAATATTTTTTTCAGGACTCAAATTTTACTGTTCCTTTCCAGAACTGTTTACTGCTATTTCCAGCATGTTACTTTGCTGGTAGCATTTCAATAATATAAATACGTTTGTATGTGCCCAGATATGTTTATGGGGTGATTTTTCTCCTAGTCATTTTATCCCAAACAAGACCCCCAATTTTATATCAGAATTCCATATTAGCGTTACATATTTTCCAATTTTTCTTTTCTTAGTCAATGTTAGTTTCCTAATCACAAATATTTCCAGCATATTCAGCACTTCATTAACCTCTTAAGAACAGTATTTGTTATATTTCCACAATGCAATGTAAATAGAATGTCACTTATGGTAAAAAAACAAAAAAATCACTGAATTACCTGACAACCTTTGTATCCTGTTCCTTGCACAGAAGTGAATCCAGTGCTTAGGGCAAATTAAGGCAGTGCTCATAATGTTCAGGAAGTGTGCATGGGAAGTAACAAACCCAGATCTCCAATCCACTGCCTAACAGACCACTAATACCAAATGAATACATTAATATTGAGGTGACTTTGTAAACTGAGCAAACAATACACATCATCCATCTTCCTTGCTTTATGGAGAAAATACTGGCAGTCTCATTCTAATGCCAGTCACAGCTTCATTCTCTCCACATAAATAATTTTTATCTTCTGCATTTGAATTCTGAAGGTGTTTTGCTTTAGTCAACATTTTAATACACTATTTTACTGCTTCAAGAGAAATAGAAAACTAGCATTTTACTTTAAGTTTTAAATATTGTTTGGCTTTAGGACCAGAATTTCAAAAATCAATGTCCATTTTATTAATAAGCTAGTGAAAGAAGACAAATAGGAAAACAAAGGGTAATAATCAGCATGGTTCCCACCTAATTGGAGATTTGTTGATTTTCTAAGGAACTAATGTGTTAATTACTATGTTTCTTACCTCATAGATGTTGTCCTAGTCAGTTAGGATCCAGCCAAAAATACCCAGATCCATTAGATTTACTGAGTTTCCCAAAGTGAGCAGACCTTGATCCTACAAGGCTTCCTGGTTTCTGACACCCTTCTGAGAAGTGCAGTCAATCAATACAACATGAGATAAGCAGGACCTGAGAACAAGCAGTGCTTGGTCTGATAATCCAGCTGTTCAACCTCCTCTTGTCTCCAACATCATTTTTTTGGAAGGGCAAGAAGATGAAGGCAAAGAATAAAAAAAATTACTCTAATATGTCTTGAGGTACATTTTCACAAATACTCCACCCTTATAGAACAGAAACTACATGGGAAGAAAATTTAATCTTTTTGCTTCATGATGGGGAAGAAGAAGCTTGTGAGACTTATGAACTACTGTTTCTCTCCAGTAAATGAAGAGACACATTTCCATTTGCTCTTTCTATGCTATGGAATGATTCTGCATTCGCTCCTTTGGATGAAGGATCAGACTTTTTGCTTACAATTTCTCTGATAATGTGATGTAAAATGAAGAAGTTTTATATTGTTTCCTCCAGGCCAGTGGAGAGAAATGAATGGTAGAGAAATGAACAAGTAGGTTTTTCTTTCTATTTTTACAAAAAAAAAAATCTGGCCTTAGGTTCTGTACATTTTTCTGTTAAAAGTATGTCTTAATTATCTACATAAATACGAACAGTAAGATATGCATAAAAAGGCGATTTATGGTATTATGTGATATTGCAAAATCCCCCTGAATTTCCATTTCCTGGTTTTCAAATATATCAGGACTAATTCTACTCTTGCCACCAGCTGATGCCATGGACCTGCACATAGGCAAAAGAGAAACTGGGAATGGCTGTGAAGTTCATAATTCTCTGAATGCCAGCTGTCCTGACATTTCCATCTGGTAGGACATTGCACATTCCTGAGTATATGGATTTACACCCTTATCTGGCAATGCCACCCTTAGATTATTTTTGTCTAATCTTTGCCAAGATATTAACACTTGGCAGAGTGTAATTGAACATTTATACACGTGAAAAATAAACTACAACCATCACTTGCCCTTTTAGCATTTGCAGTACATTATGGTATCATGTCTGTTGTATTCACCAAATGCATAAGCAATCTGTCTGTGGCAGAGCACTGTAGATGAGATTGCTAAGGATTAGGGAAGAAAGTTGCCATTTATGTCTGTTCCAGACTTTGCATACCTGTCCTAAGTGTAGAACATATTGATTGAAAGATTCTGACATTTCTCCTTCCATTTTAGCAGGTGTCTCCTGTTTCCTAAATGACAGCCAATAAACATGACCAGTGCCCTCCAGATATTTCCAGGCTTCAATTTTTCTAATGGCTCATTATACATTCCTCACATACTGTGTCTGCTATGGGATCTCTAAAAGGTGAGATGTGGCATTACATCAGCCACTTATAAAATCCTGTTATGACTCCATGCCAACAAGAATATTACTAAATCCCCAGTAAGAACATCACTATTTATTCCCTGAGTTTCAGCACTCACCTCTTGAGATGCAGCATGCCTTCATCATGCTTGAGTAGCAGAAATATAGCCAACTAGGTAAATTTTGGCTACATCATTGGACTGATGGGAAACCTTGTAAAGTTAGGTCTGCACATTGAATTGACATTGCTCAATGGAAGGTGTCCTAAACCCACAAATGTTAATCTTATTATTCTAACAATATAACACAGGATGTCTTTAGCTGAAGTGTAGACCCCTTTTACCAAATAGATTTCTGTATCCTTCATTAAAAAGATCTATTTAAAAAGCTAGGAAAGATTTTCCTTGTTTCCCTAATGCATATCTCCTTTCTAAATATCTGCTGGTCACTTCTCACTTCACAATGGCAGAATCCAGAAGTATCATAAGAAATGGAGCTACTGAATCATTATGGATATTCAAAATGTAGTTTACGTGCTTTGTCCCACTGATTAAAAGAATATTTTCTAAAGAAATACTCAGAGGTGTATATCTCTGGCATCCCAAAGCAACAAGGAATAGGTGCTCATGAAGTCCCAGTTGATGTGATGCATAGACCAGTGGCCACTGCACCTGGAGCTGACAATGCAGTACATCTGAGCTTTAAACCATTTAGCACTTGCTTCCCTGGAGTGATTACTGCAGAACTGAAGATGATTCGGTGTTCCTTTTGATAAATTGTTCTCGAAAGCCCAAGACATGCTCTGTCTGGAAGAATTCACAGCCATCTGCTGGGAAGATAACGTATTCATCTCGCACATACAAATGGCTTTGTGGATGAAGTTTCACTGCTTTGCACTAATATGATGTTATTGGCATCGAAATCAACCTGCACCACTACAAAAATGGAGTTATAATCTGACCCATGGATTCCATTTAATGACGCACACCCCTCAATTACAGTAGCAGGAAAACACGTGGGAAGAGGGAATTCCTGTAATCTTTTCCTTATAATTTCCCCTTTACTAAAATTTGCATTTGCCTCACATTCAAGAAGAAACCTAAAAGACTGTTTCTCTCTTTTTATGGCTTCTCTCCCCTCTCCCCTCCAGGTTAATCCAAATCCTTTGGTTATTCTTAACTTCATACATTATTTTGCAACTGAATATGAATAGTTTATAAATAGATTAGGCAATCCCTCATATATTTTCATCACTAGCATCAGGATAAATGTTTACAAGGCATATGTATTATTTCTGATTGCTTCTTGGTGATGAACAAAGTTTTCTTCAAGCTACAGAGATTGTACTGTTTCACCAGTGTCATCTGTCTCTGAGACTTGTTTTCTATGCTTCAGAAAATATATGGAAAAAGCTGAGGCTCACACCTCTGAAGAGTCCCTGCAATATATACTTCTGGGTATCTTTCACCCCCAAGAAAAATCTCATGTGATGCATTTCTTCCCCTACATTAACCGTCTTGAAGTCACAGGAAAGATCCTATTGACCTCAAGGATGCAATTTCAGATTTGCAACTGATGTGGAATCCAAATCTATTTTTCCAGCCTTCACTTAGTCATATGAGGTCAACATTTTCAAAGCCAGTGATGCAGAGATCATGCACTCCTTTTTTGATGCCTCATCATATCAGATCCTTGGTTCATCAATTCCACTGAAGTCACAGAAGCCCCCTCGGCTGTGGGATGACACAGGTGCAATAGAAAATAACACTACTGAGCCAATGCATTTAACAATTGTAAACCAATTAACCTATAGCACAACCAGGGGTGTATGTTTGCCCTTGTGAGTCCATAAACATCAATGGGCATAACCTTTTTTGCTTCAGTGAAATTTACTTAGACTCAGAGTCAATGGGGAATTTGGCCCCTCTGTTTGGAAATCCAGTAGCTATTCCATAATCTCTTTGCAGCTTTGGTAAATACAGCTTAATGTCTAATGGGTGCTGGTTACACATCTTTTTGTGGTTCTCATAAATCATAGTACCATTTTAACTATCAGTATTTTTAGATAATTTTCCAATTAATTCCCAGTAAGCAGGACTGAAGAATTAATGAAATAGCCTTTAGCCACTCCCTGATTTCTCATTGTATTCAGGTGTTCAGTAAAGAGCTAGGTCCTGTTTTCCATAGATGTCCTTCCAACAGCTCTACTAATATATCAATAAAATGTGTTTCCAAGCATAATATTCTCTTGGCATAATCATCTGTTCATTCAGAATTACCATCTGTGCTTTGCTGGAGACTTCATTCTTTTATGAAACTGGCAGTGATGACAAAGTTCATTTGAATTCCCAGGATATGCAACCATCAAACAGTTTGAAATTCTCTTTTCCTAGCCAGTTTTCCACACTGAGAGAACTTTTAAGAACAGGCAATTTGTGATTTTTTGTTGTTGCTGTTGTTGTTCCATGTTTCACCGAACACTGTCCACCATCCTTCTCCTCCTCCCACCATCATTTTCTCTACCAATTTCTTAGCTAAGGCTTGATGGATGAGACTCCCTGAGAAGCCCATCAGCACTTGTTTTTTAATCAGCAGTACAGATTGCTGTTGACTTAAATGAAGCACATTTCCCACCCAGGGACTGAGCACATTGCCTTTAAGCAGATCATATTTAAAAATAATCCCATGAAAAAATCCTCTATCATATAAGGCACAAGGAAGAAAAAGAAAAAAAACCACAATCAAATATCTTTTGAATGCAAAGGTAAATATTTTTCGTTATCATATTTATATGATGAGAAGGAAAGGTTCTTTTTTTCTTCCTTCTTATACTTTATGAGCACTGAATTCACTGCTAGGCTCTGGTAGCTTTTGAACCTAGCAGATAGAAGATCAAAAAAGCTCAGCTTTTCTTGCTATTGATTCTTTCCAGCAGATATTTTCAAAATTCCCAAGTTTCAGGCACAGAATTCTGTATCAGGTTACATGGTAATTTATTTTTCTGCTTATTTTTAAGGTATTTTTAGAAGGAAGATAAATGTGTGGCCTTGGTACTGTGTAGGACTTTCAATCACAAATGGAAGAATTAAAACCCCTGATTCCTCACTAGGAAATATAATGGATTATATAATATAATGGAAGATACCTAGTTCCTTGACTTATGTCTGAATCACATCCCCCTTTTTTTCAGAGCTTTCAGTAACTAATTTGTACAAGGTTATCGTATACTATTCCCTGCACGTTCTGTTGGCAACCTAGAAACCTGACTTAGAATGTGAATGTTGAGATTTTGAAATGCCCAAGTGATCCTTCTCAATGTGGAGGTCTTTAGGCCAGCAGAAGTAGTTGCACAGGAGCCTAGAATCTGGAAATGGCCTCAGTCTCCCTCTGAAGGAGTCCATCTCTGTACAGTCATTACAATTCCTGATGTTTTACTCAGAAAGACCCAAATCCCAGGTCACCACAATGGAGTGGTGCACTGTGACATGGGTAACACAACTTGTGGAGGGTTCTCTGTCCTGAAGAAATAGGCAAGAAGGTGAGACAAGTTCATGCTGTGAAGCTGAACTAGAAGTTCCGTTTCACTGTCTGTGCTGGGCACATGCCAGGGTTGGTTGCTGTTGTCATTCACTAGAAATTTCTTTCCATCCTGTTTCCATTTGGTTGTGTGAGACATCCCCAGAGAGCTGCATTCCTTGGTGCTGTGGTTCAGATTCCAGAAAACATTGTGAGCAGAGACATGATCTAGACATTTCTGTGATGGTGTGAAAATTTTATTTGTTTCAGTTTTCGTTTCGGTTATTTGAAATTTCCTGTCACCCCTTTTTCGGATTATAATGGTATGTTCTGTTACCCCCACGTTTTCTGTAAAGTTCTGTTACCCCGTTCTCCCCGCCTAGGTTCCAACCAAAAGCCTTCTGTTATGGACATGCCTCCTCCCCTGTTCCAGACCCTTCCCTGTCTGTTACCCCAAGCCCCTGCCCCTCAGCTTGTCAATCCTCCCCCAAGCCACCGCCCGGTTCCAGAAAGTTCCCCTCCGTTCGACATATTACTGGACTGTTCCCTTGCCTGTCACCCCGAACTGAATCGCATTGGGGGTCAGTCCAATGCTCCCTTCCCCGACTCCCCCCGAGAGAGCCACGATTGGCCCCGTGATTGTACTCTCCCCCTGTAACTGCCCCCCTTTAAAAGGTGCTGCACGGAGCTCTTCGGCGCTCCCGCAGCCAGGTCCCCTCAGGAGTAAGAGGACACTCTGAGTTCCTGCCATCCTCGAACTCTAATAAACTTTCCTATCCTGACCTGCACTGGCTGTGAGAGTCCGTCTTTTGTTCCTCACCCGAAGTTTTCGGCGCAGTAGTGGCGGAGCGCTGTGCAGCGGCTGTTACTAGGTGACAGAAGCGGCGACGCCTGGGGAAGCGGCTCAGCCCCAGAGGAAGATCGCAAAGGCAGAGAAGCTGTTGGCGCTGTTTTCCCCATCGACGAGCGCGACAGAAACTCTCCCTGAGATTGCCGGGCAGGTGAGGACAGACACCTCACCCTTCTCCTCAGCGGCCAGGCTCCTTTAGAGCCCACGAGGACTGTAAGTCGCGCTGCGTCAATTTCAATTTGGCTCATATAAAAAATAGTTTTCTAGAAATGCCCATAAACTGAATCACAATCACTGGTGTGCAGCGTGCAATGCATAATGCCATGGAAAGGTGAGCCACTGTGCCACAAAGCAGAATCCTCTGCAGCAGACTTCTGTGTGCTGAAGGGATTATTAACTACTGTCTCATGGAACAGTCTTTTCATTACCTGAAGTTAGACAATTTCTTCAGAAAAATTAACATGTTTCAAACTGTTAATAACTAAATCATTAAAAATACTCTAAATATAAATTAAAATGTAGGCTTTTCAGAATGCATTCCAGAAAGGTAATGGAGCTCCTGCCTTCCATTAGCTTCCATGGAGGCTTCCTATAGAACTGCCACGTTCTCAAAGTCCGAGGAGGCAGCCAGTACCCCAGGGTGCTGCGAGGGCTGGCTGCTGCTCCAGGTAAGCCAGGAGGGAGTGCAGAGAGGCAGCACGGCTGCCAGGGGCCAGGGTTGGGCTGGGTCTGCAGACAGTGACCAGCCCAGCGATCACCTGGCCAGTCTGCAGGGCTCAGATGACACCAAGGCTGAGCCAGAAAGCCCCAGCTGTGGGGCTGGATAAGAATAGGAGCAAGAAGCTACTCCAAACCCCTGCTGCCAGCAAGGGAGCTGGCCTTGGGCTCAGGACACACACCTTCACCCTCTAGCTCCATCCCTGGGAGGGGAATGCACTCAGGGCACTAGCAAGGTCTGGGGAAAATAGAAGCTGCAAGCTTTAAGTGAAAATTTTCATAATAACTAGCCAAAATCGCTGAAGTCTATTTAGAAAGAAATTTGTTAAGGTAGGCAGCACTACAAGTTTTTTATTGATTCTCTCTCAGTCTCTAAATGCTGATGATTAATTTGCACCCTGAAGCGTGACTTTTTACCGCAATCATTAGTGGGAACATGGAAGATGCTGAGCTCTCAGCAAAGCCAGTAATATAACCTGTGCTATTTGGCATTACTATGAGGAAAAAAAAGAACGAATAGTTGTAAAATGCCTAGGCTAATGACTTCTGTGATTGTGGTAAAGGGTCCCAACATTTTATAACACTAACAGGGGGCTTTTATTTTTTATTCCCAAAACCTCATCTCCCTGCTATGCTGTATAGATCAGTTTAGTCATATCCTAGCTATTAATTCTCATCCAGCTATGGATTATGAGGAATAATAAATATGCATTTCTAAGAGCTACAAAGGCAAAGAGAGAATTATTTTTCTGTATGCTAGATTTCTTGAATCAACAAAAAGTGACATAAAAGCTCCCAGGCTTGATTAGGCCACCAGTTTATCTAATGCAGTATCTTGTTCACAACTCACAAAATTCGAACAGCAATTTAAAATCTTCCTGAATTTTAAATCTATGCATTATAGTGTTCTGCAAATTCACTTTATATGGCATAAGTAGCCCAAAGTGATCTCAATAGCTTGGAAAATCTGGCCCATCTTATGGTCTTGTACAGCTTTCACTGTTTACTGGGGCACTTGCCAATTGACATCAGAAGAGGCTGAAAAACACTTCAGAATTTTACTGCATTTTTCACCTGTAGGCTTGTGCTAAAGCCAGTGAAGTTTGGAACATTTCTGGATCCATGCCCATAATACACAATGGCTAGTCAAAGATTCTGTAAGGTCTTCTTATTTGACTTTACAAAATTCACTCCAAAAGCAGATCAAGATTTCTCAGTAATATAGACAGAACTGTATTGTCATGTGAATAAAACAGAGTCAAACACTTAGTATGTGGAGACAAAGGGGGAGAGGTAGAGCCAATATTCTGCTGTACTGAAAGGAATACATGAGTTGAACTCCCTAGATTGGTATTTCAGGTTAAAATCTTTGTTCAGTAGATACACTAACTTTGGAAGTTAATAATTCACCATCGACCATAAACAGAGGAAGGAAATCAGAACAAAATTAAGCTCTAAACTCCAGAACTAGTAGATGATTTTCAGAAATTGTTTGAAAATGACCAAAAGTGTTTCTGGCCAAAAGGCTCCCTGAGAAGCATTGTTTAAGATCTGCCAAGCTAAGGGAAGAAAAACATTGAGCCGGCAGTCCAAAGACAACTTCCCAAAAACATCTAAGGAAAGGATCAAGTAGAACAATTGATAACTTGCCTTACAGCTTTCTTAACAGATAAAATGAGGCTTTGAAGATTTAGTATATCCAGTGTAATAGAATCTTCCTCGGTTCCTTTTGTGCTCATTTTGTTTGTAGTAGCGAAGAAGCTTTGCAGGTACTGAGCAAAGATAAGATAATTGGTCTCTTTAGGCTCATACTTGATGCTGCTGTGGCATTATGGAGACTGAGATGAATTAGGTCTTCCATCATAGACTGCTCCCCTTCAAAGTAAGTTGCATCTGCAAAAGCCAGAACTACTTGTTTTTCTCAGGAAAATTTGTGCAAACATTTGTCAACTAAATAGACCTTACAACAGTAAATTCACAGTGTATGGAACTAGTAGTATAGCTATCCCTTCTTTTAGTATAGGAATTATCTCAAACAAGATTTTCTGTAGAAGATGCTCTTTTGATACACAACCCTTGGTGATGTTCTAAAAAAAAAGGGAAAAGAGAAAGTAGCAATAACATCTTTCTAGCAGATTCCTTGTGGTATACAAGAACATACAGAGGTTACAAAATCCGCAGTCACACAGTGACTATGTTACCTTTCTTATTGCTGACAGAGGGTTTGAATTCTGGGTTTATAGTTGGTGATGACAGATTCAGCACGTTAGTAACTTGACTGGAATTTTATACCATATAGCTATGGTGAGGGCAAAACCCACAATGTCACCTTGACCTGTCACTTGTGAGGTTTCATGGAAGCTGAAAAAAGGCAGGAACTTGCTTTCCATGTAGTGACCAAGGAAATTTAGAAATGTTATGGATACTGAATGCTTGGTCAGAGAGGAATTCTCAAGTATCAGACTGCAGGCAGTGCCTGTGAGAAAGCACAAACTTTCCCATGCATTGGGCAGAAGGCTGTGAGGTATCTCAGTAGAAGCAATGTAAATAATCTTTGTCTGTAAGATGTTTAGAAAAAGGTGTTTTTTGTAATGAGCCAATGGTGTTGGGGGGTGTCAATATAATAACCACTCATGTAGCATCTGTGTGAAGCTGTCCATAAAAAGCTGCATTTGTCTAATAAAGCGACCTTTGGGCCTTTACCTTCTGAATCTTTCTGGAGTCTGTATGTCAATTCTTGACTGTCCCTAATACAGCAGAAACAAAATGTAGTGCAAACCAGTATATTAAATACACGATTAAGTTAACATGAAATTAAGACTTTTTCTCGTGCTTGTAGAGGACGCAGAGTGCTGATTGTCATTGCTGTGATCTGAGCACTACACAGGCAAATGCAAACAGGCAAAGTAGTCACACTAGAGAAAGAATGTCAGCATAACCAACTGCTCGTTTGTGCTCGCACCAATCTGCCAGAGATGCTGGATCCAATGCATTGTACCAGATTATTCACGTACAATTCCTTTATTCCACAGACCTCTGTTTTGTAAAATGTTCTTTTAATTTGGAATCAGAGGGAATGCCTTACACTTTCTCATCCATGTAACAAGTTATATATATTTATATACATACTGCACAAACATACATAGATACATATAAACACAGGAGGGTGACATTGCCTAAATAACTTTTATTCACAGGAGGAGACACAGTTATGCGGTGCCACAGTTATCAGCTACTACGTGGATTGTGTATTGTTGACACCTGTTTATTCTTATGCATATTAGTTTTGACAGCTTGAAAGGAAAATCGTATTTGAAATTTTTAAAGAAACATGATTCAGACAAAATCAGTAGCAAAGGGAAATTGTACTTAAGAAGTGTGGATTTACTTCTTTATTGTAGAAATGGCTGTTTTCCTTTTCTGCATAAAAATATTTTATGATAATCACTGTGAATGGAAAATACATCTAGTCTAACTTTCAAGTTTATTATCTCAGATGCTAAAATGCCACTAATCATTTTGGTTGGGAAAATTGCTATGAGTACACAGGCAAAGGCTTTACTTTTCATATGGGTTTCCAGTGGTGTCATACCAAAGACCTGGTAACTGGGTGAACTAATGCTGAGGTTTGCATAAAAGTTATTTCTTGTGAGACATTTGCCATCCATCCTAACATTCATTCATTTTCAGCAGGGATGAATTAATTCTGATTTTTAAATAAAAACCTAATGATATCAGAGGAGTTCTCCTTACAACTTAGCAGGAGTATGCTTTGAGTGTATTTTGGGTGCACCAGGTCTGATAATAGCTCATTTCCCTGTGTGAGGAGAGGATAAGAGGTCTCAATATATTGCTATACCTGATGCATGAAATTACCTATTTTTCAGACCTGAATTATAAACTTCTAAAACAAACAAAAGGAAAATTTTCCTGGAAGATTAATTGTTATGACTGAGAGTCTATACCAGCAAACTAACTGACACCCTACAGTCAAAAAATCAAGCAAATATGAATGTTTATTTTTCTCTTTCTAACCTGATGAACATGGTGTAATTTCAGCAACATCTTCTTAAAATAATGAAGTCTAGTGGAGACATCTGACTGGGAAGCACTCCATGTGCATGTTGATTAATATGCTCCTGTGTGTTTTCTGTATGTGTATATGCACTGTAAATCTGATTCCCCATACTCAGAGCCATATGTTACAACAGATCACAAAATAATACCATATTTTACATTGTGATTTTACAGCCTTGCTTATTATTCAACCATCCTTCAAGATTATAACTACTCCAAATTATTTGACTTCATGCACAAGCTAATTGGAGAATTTCTTTACCTGGCTGCTGAACATCACCTTTACAGCTACTGCTTCCCACCCAGCCACAGCTATGATTGGTATCATCTCTCTGCCCCTAAATAACCGTATTTTTAATTCTCAAAGCTATTCTTTCACGGTGAGGATACAATAATTTTTAAGAGGGTGAAAAACTCATTTTTTAATATGCAAGGAATAACCCACACACACAATTCATTTTGATTTTTGTCTTTGCTTAACTCCCCGTCTGCCTGGGGAAAGCAGGACGAGACATTCAGTGCAGGTGAGCGACAGAGCTCAGCAGGGGAAGGGGCATGGATGTGCTCCCAGAGCTCTCCAGGGCACCCCCAGAGCTCCTCACTTCTCTCTCCACGTGAGTTTCTGAGCCACATCTCAAGGACACAGAATGCCCATTGACTACATGGAAATCAATACCATACAAGGTGGCACTTGATTAGTTTCTAAATTAAGATGAATTAGGGCTTTCTGTCTGTTTTGAATGGACAGTCCCAGCTGCCAAGGCATGGCTTGTGGTGAGCCTTGCTGGAGGAGCCTGCAGGGAGCATGGGGAGATCCCCAAGCTTCCATGGATAAAAATTTAAGTTTTCCCACTCCTCCATTGTAACTCATGCACAGAAGATGAGAAAATAAATAGTAAATTACTAGCTGATAACTGACATTGATGAGCATTCATAGGCTAATTTTGTTACAGGTAGTTTAAAAGAAATTACACCTAACTTTCTTGCAGGTGAAAATGTTTGCCTCTGACCCCGTGCATGAGCTCAAGCTCAGACAAGAAGGGTTTTGGCCTTTGAACCATTTGCAAGGTTTTAAGACAAGGACTCCCTTCCATGTTTACAAGTGTGCTTATCTGGGAAGTTAATTCGTGGCTGAATCTGTGGAAACCCATCTTAGGACACTTCAGACACGGTACCTTGGTACTATTATGCCAGAAGTAGCTAACATTTACTACAATGTGTATATCTGTTGTATTTTTTCATGTATTAATGAGAATGTGCTCAGAGAGAATACACATATTAACACTGCAATACTTAGACAGTGCAAATTTTTCTTTTCTCTCCTCTACAACTAAATTTTATTCTTATCAATATAGCATTCAACATTTTTTGCATGACACAGCATCTTTCTGAAGCTGCCGTTTAGAAAAAATCCTGTTTGAAGTTTTGCCAGTATATGGAAACCCACCATCTATGGAGAAATTGGAAGCATTTCAAGTGACTGATACAAGTGACACAATAGCAGTGGCAGATTTGCAGCAATCTGAGCAAACCGACACTAACTACAAGTCAGGGAAAGGATACCTCAACTTCTTAAACAAACTACACCAGGAAAAAAAGAAATCAAAGGGAACAGTTTCTAGGAGTATGTTATTCACTAAATCATAAAACCAGAAGAATTTTTTAGAATGGATTTTCCAAAAGGTCAATATTTTTGCATTCAGTATAAATTGACACAGAATTCCATTATGGGTGCATTAGGGAAGAGCATGGTGATTACCAGTACTCTGCATCGTACTGGCAGTGTGAGAAACTGAGAAAATCACAGATCAAGATTATGAAGTTTTCCCCAAGTTCAGAGCTGCATCCCACGTGTTTGCCAGGGCAGTATAGGAAGCAGTAAAGGAGCTGCATCATACAATCAAACATCCCATGTGACTGTAGAGGCAGTTCCCTGAATCTGCAGATGTACATGACAAGAGAACACCTTGTAAGAACTCTGCCTGAGATTGTGTAGGTTTGCCATGACAATTCAAAATTTGTCTTTATGGCGATGCAAGCCTAATTATCTCTTACTTGGTATGAAATGGAGAGTCTGACCCTGTAACAGCCCATAAAACTGCTGTGAGAACAAATGGGGAGAAAAAGTCAGTCATATGGGCAGTTCAGTCTACCAGTGAATACTTTGCAGTAGTGTGTACGTACATTGCAATACACTCTGAAATACGGTATCAGCCAAAGCTGCACAATGTCTCAAGTGTAACTATTGAGGGTATGCAGTATCAGGTTCTTATTTACAGTACAGTGTTTGTGAGGTAAGGTTTTGGTAGCTGGGCATTACAGGGTCGGCTTCTGAGAGAAGCTGCTAGAAGCCTGTCCAACCACTCCAATGCCAGCCAGATCCAAGACAGATGTGCCACTGGCCATCATCAATGGCAGTAGGGTCTCTGAAGTAACAGAGTTAAAAAGTGTGAAAAAACCTGCCTGTGCAACTGCAACCAGAGAAGAGTGAGACTCTGTGAGAGAAACAGCTCTGCAGACACCAAGGTCAGTGAAGAAGTAGGGGGAAGAGGTACTCCAGGTGCCAGAGCAGAAATTCCCTGTACCCTGTGGTGAAGAAAAGGGTGAAGCAGGCTGACACCCTGTCCATGTAGCCCGTGGAGATCCACGGTGGAGCAGATGGATGCCCAAAGGAGGTTGTCACCCCACCAAAAGATCAAGCTGCAGCAGGCTTCTGGCAAGGTCTGTGGACCTTTAAAAAGAGGGGCCCACACTGGAGCAGGTTTGCTGGCAGGACTTGTGATCCCATGAGGGACCCACACTGGAGCAGCCTGTTCCTGAAGGACTGCACCCCATGGAAAGGGACCCACACTGGAGCAGCCTGTTCCTGAAGGACTGCACCCCATGGAAAGGGACCCACACTGGAGCAGCAGCAGAACTGTAACCTGTGGGAACAATTCACACTGGAGAAATTTGGGGAGGACTGTATCCCATGAGAGGGACTCCACACT
The DNA here is from genome assembly GCA_013396875.1 of Vireo altiloquus. Lineage (NCBI taxonomy): Eukaryota > Metazoa > Chordata > Aves > Passeriformes > Vireonidae > Vireo > Vireo altiloquus. The sequence goes on along the minus strand of VZRF01010397.1, from coordinate 21,099 downwards.
GGGAAGTTAATTCATGACTGCATCTGTGGAAATCTAGCTTTTGTTTGACAAACACTTAGGACACTTCAGCCATGGCACCTTGGTACTAATACGCCAGAAGTAGTTAACATTTACTATAATGTGTATATTAGTTGTATTTTTTCATGTATTAATGAGAATGTGCTCAGAGAGAATACACATATTAACACTGCAATACTTAGACAGTGCAAATTTTTCTTTTCTCTCCTCTACAACTAAATTTTATTCTTATAGCATTCAATGTTTTTTTGTGTGTGTGAGGAGTCCTCCCTCTGAGTGGAAAGGAGCAGCAGAAATAACACATGATGACCTGACTGTAGCGCCCACTCCAGTCTCTCCCTGCTCCACTGGGGAGGAGGAGGTCGTAGAGAAAATCAGGAGTAAAGCTAGGCCCAGGAAGAAGATGGGGAGGGAGGCAAGATGTTTTTAAGATTTGGGGCTTTTCTTCATTATCCTGCTCTCTGTTTTTTTCCCTAAGTCAAGTCTGTTTTGCTCATGATGGTAACTGCTTAATGAACTCTCCCTGTCCTTATCTGAGCCCAAAAACCTTTTCTTATCTTTGTCTTCTGTCAAGTTGAGGAGGGGTAGGGTGGCTTTGCTGGGCATCTGGCATCCTATCAGGGTCAACACATCACATCCAGCAAATTCTACTAAGGTAATTACACTAACAGAAATATTAATTATACACCAGCTGGTTTTATCCATTTCTTATTTGAATTTATGTTCATCGTATCCTCTTCACAGTTGTGCAAATATTTATATGCTTAGTAGTGCAAAAACCCTTAATAACCTTTCAGGTGAGATGAGTCTGTCTTTAAAACTGGAGATGAAATTATGAAATACACAAGTCTGTGACTCCTCATTGCCATCCACCATTATTGTCACCTCCACATCTAGACCAACACCCTTTGAAAACAGCTTATTTTCAAGGACTTACATAGGTGAAATGACCAAGGGTTTACAGCATGCTTTATCTCTCTTGGAAGAAATTTTCTATCTTCTAGCGCTGTAAACTTGTGATCTCTCTTCTGTCTTTTTCTTCCAGCTATGCAGTGCAATATTTGGCAATATTTTAGGTTTCTGGTATCTTAATTTATTATCTTATGTCCATTTGATTTGGTTCTCTACTTAATTCCCTCTCCCTCCTACAACTGGTGAAAACTGAGTTTCATTTTGCTTTTCACAGACTACCTGTTCAGTGACAGAATATCAATGCTGGAGAAATTGTTAGGTTTGGGTTTTTAAATTTGTGCTAAAGCAGAAATAATAACTCTGAATGCACTCTAAATAGATCCTACTTCCATTTTCCTTCTATCTCAATAGGTATCAACTTTGTTATTGTGTAGAAGTTCAGCATCAGTTTTGCAAGATTGTATTTTCATTGCTTGCATTCCATTTTCTTTAACATCTTGATCCCCAGGCTGTATGTATTTTCATTGCTTGCATTCCATTTTCTTTAACATCTTGATCCCCAGGCTGTATTTGATGCCACAGATCCAGGGTTTTCTCATTTATCTGACCTTTTAACTTGCTGAGGACCTTATTAGGCAGCCTCATTTAAAATGAGCAGTGATTTACTCCATTATTACTCACTCACATTGAAATCAATTGGCATCTTATAGGTCATCTTTAGTGCAAAAATAGCAAAAATTGGTTTTCACATATCTGCAGAAAACTAACAGTTTCTACTGGTTTTTATCAAATGATACATTTCAGGTTACCTATTTGCCTATATTTTGTAGCCATTGAACTATATACATGTATTGTACCCATTGAATAGCTTTCCACTCCAGAATCCACTGATTCTCAAGAGCAATCACTAATATCATTTTCCCTGAGACAGGTTTTTTACAAGGTGCTGATATCTGTTTGCTTTTTAAAAATTTATTTCTTCTCTCTTTTTGCCTGATGTTTCTTCATACTCATTTGCTTCTTGATTTCACCCTTGCTTTAATTTAATTTATTCTTTACTGTATTCAGCTAGTTGTGCATGTTAACTTGAGAGAGTGAGACCCTGATGTATTTCACTGAATGTTAAAAAACTGAGGTTCCCAATTTAGGAATTTATGAAAAATTAAGAAAAAATTTCAGTGATTCAGGCTTTCTAAAATTTCAGTAATCCCTTGAAGATGATTACTCCTCTGTAGTTACTATAAAACTCCTGAAATAGGCACTTCAGTTATTGAGATTGTAGGTGGAGTGAATCTACATGCTATTTCAAGCTTTCATACATCAGATGAATGACTTTGTTGGTGGAGAAGTTATGTTGATTGATAATCATGCTTCTAACCTGGGTTTGCTTGACTTTAACTTCCAGAAACTGCATCTTGTTTCTCCTTTGGTAAAACAGAATGGGATTGTTAAGCAAATTATCCCATCTCCAAATAAACATTGTATCTGTCTTGAAAATCTTTAACTTTCCTGCTGCTCTTTCTGCAGTGCTGACAGCTTAGCAGCAAGCAGCCTTCCAGCAGTTCTGTGTGCTGCAGGAAGGCACTTAGAGACCCTAATTGTCTCAGCTGTTTCATCTTCATGTGGCCAACAGCTGCACTGGGGGCATAGATCCTTTTGAGCTCCTAAATATTTTTCTCTCAAATACTGCATCTGCTTATGCAAGATTATTTGCAGTCACTGCTCGTGAATGCTTCCTTTGTGCTTGGCTGTTCTCACCTGTGTCCTGTTGGCATGGGTGCCCCTGGGCAATGGGGCCATAGAGCTCTGCAGAGCTGTCCCCCTGGTAGAATTCTCTTCAATTATGACACTTTAGCATTTCTGTTCTGTTCCATTTTAAGAAGACAAAATATTTGAATCCCAAAGTATACCTCGATTCTGTTTGGGTAAATAATTTCTGTAGAAGTGAGCCCTAAGGAATAAACCCTCAATGGCAGTCAATGCCTCACCTTCAGAAATCCATTCACCAGAAATTAAGTTTAGTAGCACTTGAAGAACTGATACAAAGTACAGTGTACATTATGTGAGACAAACACCCTAATTTCAGAAACCCTTCCTATGTAAAATATTCCAGGACAAACTAATGCACATATATTTCAGAATTGCTCTGTGTCCCTGTTTACAGAACCAGAAAATCTGTCTAATGTTCAAGTCATTTTTTTTCTTTATAAATTATGCTGATCCAAATGTTACTTTCTAGCTGTGGGGCTCTGATGCAGCTGGTGCTGTCTCACTTACACCAGTAAGTCTTTTTCCCGGACATTTCTGTCATCTGAAAACCATATGTACTTTTAAAAAAACATATTTATATCCCTTAAGTGATTCATTGAATCACTACACATTTGTTTCCTGTTTTTCTCCTAACTTCAAGTTAACTTTGCTGCAGTACAGAAATGAAAAACAAGTGCATCATGTAACCCATTCTTTATACGTAGAATCAATACATCTAATACAGGTGTAAGCTCTGTACTGCATGTGAACGTTCTGTCTACCTTGTTCACTATTAGAGAAGATTAGAATTGAAGACATCTGCTTCTAATGGGCTAAGAGTTTTCATGGGATTCATACAACATTTTCATTTCTGCAGGTAGACATTGATCATATTACTGTTTACTGCAGTGGGTAGGTTTTTAATTTTCTTTACATCTGAAGCATGGCAGATATAAAAATGTACCCACCCAGGAATCTCCAAAAATCTTCTCTCTATAACAGAGTGCATAGGCAAATATGCAGTATTTGTGCTAATAACTTTCAGCTGTGTAAGTTCCCTGAAGCTGTTAACTCACATCAGCACCAGAACAAACATGGGCACTGACCAGAGCCTGGCTGCTGCCTTTTGCAGCTGATAACCCAGGGTTCAGCTGTCCAGGAGCAAGATCGACTTTGATGAAGCTCAGTTTGGTGACTTTAACCCAGCATTTCAGAAGAAGAAAATATTCTTGATCTGCAAGTGAATTCATAGGCTGAACACCTGTGATAGAAAGAAATAAAAAGACAAAAGTGCTTTTATAGTAAGCCAGAAACTCAGGAAAAAACAGAGTGAAGAAAAGGTTTAAAATCATGAGGAGGAAAAAAAAAAAGCAGAGTCAGAAGGTTAGCTCAGGTTTTCAAGATAAGCTGTTTCCTGTGAGTGATGGAAGCCAACACTTCTCTGCTGACTTCTCAGCTATCAGTCATCAACAATCATTCCTCAAATGCCTTTGTTGGGGTCTTGAAAAAATTGATGCTTAGCCTTATATCATTTTAGTCTTGCCTTTCTTTCTACTGTGTAAATAACTGCTATATACTCATAAATAGTTCATGGACTCGCTTTCAGAAGGTCTGCATGTGGTAGAAGACACCCAAACCAAATTTCTCAGGTATGCCTGTTTTAAATGTAGGCAATCACATAAATCTTAGCCCTATCTCTGTCATGTTGCACTGAGGTGTATATTAGACACTGGTCTTAACAGATTATTTCTCATTAGTAATTCAGCTATTTTACACTGGTAGAAATTAGATGAGGTGATGAAAAGCAGTGATCCAGATGTCATTTAGATGCATCTATTCCAGCAAATTAATTTCCTACCTGTTTTCTCGAAGGTCTGTATATGTGTATGTATGTGCGTGTGCATGTGGAAAGGTACAGGTAGCTGTGCTAGAAATCCTCACACTGCTTCAGTCATTTGTCACCCACAGAATATATTCATATTGATGCTTATTACAATCTCCAGTGGGAAAAGGGAGTCTTTCAAATGAACACTATCAGCCAAATGCCAGGATTATTACTTGTCCTCTCTTTGTAATTGGGATGCGATTGACGTCCTACATTATATTTCCATTTCAAAGAAACCAGGAGCCCTATTCAGCAGCTGTGCAATCATTCCCCAATTACCACTCCCATTTAGTCTACACAGGTGCTCCTGGTGGCCCACGTTTTAGGTTTCACTTCTGTATTAGAATAAAACAGATTCATTTTAAAGGTCAGTAATTATGTGAGTAAAAGATATTTTTACAGGCAGAAAATTTTTTTACATTCATTCCTGAAATCATGATAGCCAGTGCAGTGCAAACCATCCTATCAACAAAGGAATCTAATAATAGAGCTACTGTCATGATTAGTTTTGGCTTAGATCTAAGCCACTTGTTATAGCAGTTTAATGCATGCAGTATCACTTACATGTTTTCCTAATGTAGTTGTGGTCAACCTCTCTGTGAAAATAAAATATGCAATAGCATTACTTTTTTATCCAAAGGAGTAGGCCAAACTCTCCCACTTTTACTGTGTCTACTTCTTCAGACAATAAGCAGCTTTGCCTCTCAAAATTAGCAGACTAATTTTTTGCTATTCAGTTTTCCTCCAAAAATCATGTGTCCTGAAGGACGTCATCACAGGAGTAGGGAGTCAAGTTCTTGAGTGTACAATTGTAGAAATTTTAGCTCTGTGCTTAGAATACAATCTGAAGAGGATTTTCATTCATTTGGAGATAAAAATAATGCTGTCTTGATGACTTAGAGAACTTAACAGAAATTATGACTCCTTCAGGCTGCAAAAGACTGCGAAGACTCCTGCACAGGACATGCAAACCAGCTCTCAAGCACATAAAGTTTCCATTAATGCTAGGACAGAGCCTGTGTGGTCTAAAAGAAAAAAAGACTAATGAAAAATACAAAATACAGAATTATTGAGAGACAAAATTTAGACTAAGAGGATATGATAAACTTAATAAAAGCCATTACAAGTCTGATTTTTTCTGAAGTAATCCAAAATATTTATTACTACCTCAGAGCTAAGACACAAGGGGGAAAAATCCCTTCTTTAAAATTGTGAATGAATAAAACAAAAGCGGCCCATTTATTTTTTCATTCAAGTATTGTAGAAATGTTCTTATAAAATGCTCATTCTCTAGGTCCTTCATGTTAAGTCTCGTGATGGAATTTCTCTAGGCAGTTTTCTACGTAATATAACCGAGATTTCATTTGTTATCTTTTACAGGACAGGTTTTATTTTTATTTGCTTATTTATTTTGCCTCCTTCACTTGTGAAGACACTTTAATAGAAAGGCCCCATTTTCATTTAACCTGCAGTTCTAAGAGAAAACCCTCTCTGAGAACTGCTAGGTAATCTAATGCAGTTTCGAAACCTGGCATAAATGAAGGTGAAAATATGTGGATCAGAAAGAAAAAGCAAATCTTACTTGAAATGAAATATCTCAGTAACAGAGGGGTAATAGTTTAGATTTTCTCCAAAATATTGGTATTTCATGTGGCATATCAAGTGTGTATTTATTCCATGTGCTATTTAAGGAGTATAGGAATTTCTCAGAGAAATATCATAACAGGATATTAGCATCCATGCTGCTTTCAGTTGCTCAGACAGTGAAAAAGTGTCTATCTATGTATTTCGAAGATATTTTGAGCCTTAAGTCTTATTATCCAACCTCTGTACAAGTAGTCTGTAATTCAGACCTATTTTCTATCAAGTTTGCCCGCTGTTCACTCAACATGGTTGCCTCTCTGAAGGATCACAAATTCCAGTTCTTAAGTTTGCTGTCACATGGACTTCACTGTGAAGTTCATGAGATGAGCTTTATCAGCATGGAAACTCACTTTAGTTTCTAATTTCTGTCTTAAGCCCACGAATAAAATAATGTAATTGTCTATTCACCAGACCTTTTCCTTTGTAGGTCCAGAATTCTACAGTTATGAAAACATTCATCTATTTAGTTTACTTCCAAGTGAAGAAATCTGATTAGTATAAATTCTGAAGAATAAGTTAGATATCTTTAAATATGACCATCCTACATACAAACTTTTTGTATTTGTTGATATGGAGCTTCCCAGTGTTGTGGTTTAACCCCAGCTGTTAACAAAGCCCCACACATTAGTTTGCTCAATTTTCCTTCTCTCGCTGGTGAAGAATCAGAGGAGCAAAAGTGAGAAAACTCATGGGTTGAGATAAGGACAATTTAACAGGTGAAGTAACACAGCGGAATGAATTCACCATGCCCCATGGGCAGGCAGGTGCTCAGCCACCCTCAGGAAAGCAGAGATCCCCCGCAGGGGAGCCTTGGGAAATCAAGCAGCGTCAGTGAGAGCATCCCCAGCCCTTCTTCCCCAGCTTTACATGCTGAGCATGACACCATATGGTGTGGGATATCCCTTTGGTCAGCTGGGGTCAGAGTGTCCCCTCTCAGCCTCCTCGCTGGTGGGGACGGGTGAGAAGCAGGAAAGACTCAGCAATAATGAAAACATCCTGGAATTATCAACACTGCTTCCAAAACAAATTCAAAACATAACCCATACCAACTACTAGGAAGAAAATTAACTATACCCCAGCCAAAACCAGCACATGAAGTCTTACTTCTTTTTTCTCTTATTGTAGTTAAAATAATTTAAATTACATAAATACTACATTTCCCATAAAGTTTACCGTATACATTATGGGAATATACTTATAAAACATCTATAGCTTGGTTATCATAAAGTATTAAAAATCTCTTTCCAGACTGTTTAATTTGTATTTATTCTTTGATTATGTTTCTGGACAGACCTACATGCCAGAGAAATAGTGATGAAAAGACTGCTGTCAAACACAGACATGCCAAGAAAAACTGAAAAACCACTTACTTAATTTAATCCTGTAATGACCTTGATTTTATTAATATTGAACTGGATTCCTCCTGGAGGGTCACAGTACTATTTCTTTCCTTGTATTGGAAAATCATGTTCCTAAGTGAGTCAACTATGGCTTTGAAGCTTTGCTGCAAAGTTAATTCACATTATCCTGAACTGGGTTAAAATAAACGTCCCTCAAAAGGGAAAAGAAAAGAAAAGAAAAGAAAAGAAAAGAAAAGAAAAGAAAAGAAAAGAAAAGAAAAGAAAAGAAAAGAAAAGAAAAGAAAAGGAAAATGCATGTAAACTACCCATTTACACCGCTGAATCGAACCTAGTGTTTGAATTTGTAAGCAGGAAACAAATTTATAACACTTCTTTGCTTAATACCTGAAGTCAGTTCGTGTCACAGAGAAGGACAAGGTGATCACTAGGATACTGTCACTCATGTCAGAAAAGGCCAACTATTTCTTACTGTGATGAAATCCTCCCTCTAGCAAACAAGTCTGACCAGCCAATCCACACACCTTCTTGAAAGGATTCTAGGAAGGTTTGAATTAGCATCCCAATTTCTCAATCTTGTGACCAAAGTCACAAACCCAAACTTTCTGAATTACACAGTGGTTCCTCACATTCATGTTTTCATTACGTATCAGTAACGTGCTCAGAGATCAGATGAAAACAAAGTAAGAGCCATTTTTCAAATTTTGATAACTATAACAACAGACTAACTTGAAAGTTAGGAACAAGAAAATATTGGTAGTCAAAGGGAATAACAGTATTCACCCTTTGATTAAAATTGCTTTGTCATAGTGAATGACATTCTTTGCCTTGTGTAACGTCATTTAAATATTGATGAGTGAGTAGTATTTTAAATTCTTAAGTGTTGTAAAGTGTTTCCATTAATTGGTATTAAAAATGTGTATATGTTGTTCAAGCTCCTTTTTCCTTTGTCTTCTATATAATTCGTTCTTTTCAATATTTATGTTGACTGGTAAAAATAAGCTATTATGATTTTCATGTAGAGAGGTAGGGTTTAAGAATGAAGCTATAATATTGTCTTCTATATAATTCTTGCACCTGTAATAGATTTTTCCCTTATAGCATAACCTTTTTATTAGGTCGAAATATCTGATTAATTTTAATTAAAAAATTTATTTTGATCTCATTCAACTTGGAGTAACAAATTAGCCTAGTGACGAATTTCATGAGAACAGTCTTGGAAATGTGCTTATGCAATATACTTTTCTTTCTTATAATCAGTTTTGCATCCTCTGCCTGAAAAGGATCTGCAATGATGTAATCTTTTCACTCCAATGACATCTAAAGCTAAGTACAATCAGGGACAACTTGGGCTTTTTGGAAAATGTCATTTGGAATCAAAAGAATTAACACTAAAATGTATCAAATTAGAATATGATCCATCTGAAATAATGAGTGGTAGGTGTTCAGAGAATGGAGCCAATTTCCTCATCTTAAAGTAAAATTACTCTCACCATGTGGTTTTTCCGACTGAATCATTCAAATTCTTTTGTCATACGTACTTTGGCTGATATAATAATGTTCTACATTAGTAAGCCTTCCATTGTTTCACATAAGGGTATTTCTAAAATGAGCAAACTGCTCACTGAGAAAAAATGCCTTTCCTTTTATCAGACCATTAGGAACAAAAGCTTGATCACCCGGATCCTACTTGTTGCAGTCTCAAACACTTTATGTACCATTGCAACCAGAGAAATTATTTTGCTTAATTAAAATAAATAAAACAGTGACTTTAATTAAGAAATCTTAAATATTAATTGAACTAATTAAAAAAATAATATTAAAAACTAGAAACATCCCTATTTCTTTGCTCTTTTTCTAATCCATCTGAATTGTCAGCTGGTTGGGTTGATGAAAGAAGCTCTGATATGCAGTTGGAATGGGTGAGAGGGTGAGAATTTGGCATACAATACAATTTTCTTTATCTTAGATGGTCAGACACGGCAGCAAAATTCTGATTTCACAGTAAGTCACTAGAAGACCCTGCTGCTCGCATGGTTCATTGCAGGGGTGGATGACAAACCTTTAAAGTAGGAAAGGAGGCGTAACCCTAAGGGTTGTGTCGGTTCCATTGGGAAGCTGTGCCATCTTGTGTTCAATTAGAAGATAAATCTGGTTTCCCCAGAGGAGAAGTGTAGGGCTTTGTGACTTCTTACCTTTTCTAAAATAAGTGCAAGCATAAACTCATTGGCCTGTGACTACAGTGTAAGGGTAAACTCTTAGATCAGCTTTTCTTTAGGAGCATGGGTGGTACATTTAATGTCACTCATCAGTTTCTGCTAGTTCATCAAACTCCAGGTTGCCTAAACTGGACAAGATTAATGCCTTTGTGATAGGTAACATTGCTTGCCACCCAAGCTCATCTTCACATTTACAGGATTATCACACGACTTAGGGAGTTCACTTCTGTAGATTCCCTCTAAGAAGTCAGGAGAAAAAGTGCCTCTTTACTTGCTGAAATGTTAGTCGTAAATTGAATCAGATTATCACCTGTTTGTGCTAATAATTGAATCATGTCAGTCATTAATGGATTAGCTGAAAATGCTATTAAGGTACAGACAGATACTGTGAGTGACTTCTTCTGGAGCCTGCAGAAAGAAAGATTTAATGTCCTACTTCAAAAGAGTCCCCCAGAAGTCCTTCTAGAGAGGGTAATTATGCCAAAGCATAGGATGTGCTGTAGCAAAAAACAAGGGACAATATTGACTTGTTAGACATACAAGGCAGACGGGTTGCTTTTCCAGTGGTGTATGAGATGTGTCTGTGAACCATGAGTTTGCTGGCTTTGACAGTTTGCCTCCATTTAGCTTATTTGTTTTAGGAAATTTTGCTGTATATGAGAAGCTTGAGACCTGCAAAGTTGCCTGAAGACTTGAAGAGGACACAGTAGGACTGCTGAGATATATTTATTCTCAGTGTAAATCGTAATTGCTTTATCATTGTTCTGTGTAGGCCTGTGTTTATTGGTCTGTCACAATTTGGTTTTTTAATGTGCTTGGGATAATTGTTGTTTTTGTGGCAGTTCCTGAAATTTTATAAATTTCTTGGTTGTCCTAGTTCTTTGTTGATTAGAGAGTTCAGGAAACAGATGTTGCTCAAGTAAGCACAACCAAAGCAACAGCTTGACTGAGAGATAACAGCTACTTATCTTGTGGAGAGGACCAAGTTTTCAGACCTTTATTATCTGGATTATGTCTGAGCTGTACTCTTAGCAAATCAAACTTACTTGAAAATCATTGATAGTTTTCAGATATTACAGTGGGTGCTTCTGTTGAACTATGTTGAATGGAAACTTGAAACAGTCTGTTGTTTAGGTTTTACATTTATTGGATAAACACTATGCAGGTTTTTCTGCTGATGTAAACTAAAGCAAAAATACTACAGAAAAATAATCATGAATGGAAAGAAATTAGATCCCTAAAATTTTAACTGTAAAGGAATTTAATTTTGTCAGCAAAAGAAGGTGAAACTACTTGATGTTTGAACATCTGTCTATGTCTCCAAGTTCTATGTGGAATAACAGCCTTTTGCAACTTTTTTACAAACTGGTACATTACTTGATACTTGGCCTTTCAGTGTTAGGGCAGTGCATAATAATTTTTATCTGAGCTCATTTTGAAGACTGAATTGAAGAAGTGTGAGTCATCAGTTTAACAAGCAAGAGATGGATAATGTGATATTTTTCATATCACTCTCTTATGCATTTTTAGCTGTAAAACTAGAGTGCTTTAACCTCTCTAACCCTGTGAGCCATTTTGGGCTTAAAGTGTAGATAAGGTTGAGGTCTCCAGTGTTTTCTGCCCTGATTCTCTGCTCACACTGTTGTTTCCTAGAATGTCTGCATTGCAGGTATTACAGTTCATGTTTATATTTCAGTTTTCCTGGATATAATGGTTCTGTATCACCTCTGTCACTGTTCTCTTTGAGAGAATAAGTCTGGATTCACTGGGAGTTACTGGAGCTTTGCAGCCCTTTTTTGATATATGGCATTCTACTTTATGCTTTCCAGATGTTATATAACTTTGACATCAGTCAATACGTTTTCAGTGTTTAAGTCTTATCTAATACGTTACACAAAAATCTCATCTTCCAGATCCAGCAGACTGTCACCAGGAAACCAAACTTTCATTTCCTTTGAATATATTTAATATTACTATCCTACATGAACTAAATGATTCCTCTTATTTCTGAAATCCACTTGTGTTTCCATGCCAGCAAGCGAGATCTAGTAATAATTTCATGTTAAAGGAAACTAGTAATTAGTTCCTGGCACTCATACTCATTCTATACATACATGCAAGCCAATACTTTGTACAAGTGAAACAACAGAACAAAATAGATAAAATTGTATTATCTGCATAATGACTGGAAGAGCTTTAAGTATCATTTGTATATCACTGGAAAACTGAAAAATAAAGGATGGTCCAATATTGAACCACTGAAACTGGAAAGATGTTACTACATTATGAATCTAACACTAAAACATTATACCAGAACACCAAGTACTCTCCCACTTTTTTTATAGTGGTTGAAGAGGGCAGCAATATTTGCTGAGTTTCAAGCAGGTGTGAGAACAAATGTGCTGCATTAGAGAAGGAAAGGGATGGTATAGGTTATTCATTGCAATAAATGTGCAGGGAAATAAACTGGCATATGATCAGAATTTAAAGGCCAGTTTTCAGATTAGAATTTAAAGGCCAGTTTTCAGATGTTTTCTCTATCCAGAAGCTCCTATTGTGATATTTCTGGTCAGACTAATTAAACAGTTCAGTAGAGAAGGTACTAAACTCTTTTGAAAACCTGGTTACTGTTCTCAAAATAGTATGGAGTTGAGCTTCTGAAAATATGGATCACATAATGAGATTCTTCTGCTCCTTGAATCTGGGTGTAATCCTAACCCAATAAAAGTCACTCAGTAATCTCCGAGTCAAAAATGTTCACTTTTAATTTCTGAATGGGTTGACATTATTCTGAAACACATGACCATATGTACTTTTTAAAACAGCAGAAATTAAGACAGAGAAAGGGTTGGTACACTGGTCCATTGGCAAGGTTAATATAGGGATGTGGCTTCCAGAGAAGTGGCCAAGAGCAACCTTGCTGTTGTGTTGGAAATAAGCTTTTTCAGTTTTACAGCTTGGGTTCAGCAGGACAACTGTGTTTCATGAAAACACATACGACAATAAACATAGGATTATGAGAAATAATACTCATGCCCTACTCATACCGATACTCATGCCCTGGGATTATTTCTTCTATTGTATTTCATCCATCATATACAGCTCTCATGCAAAGCCAATGCCAAGCAATCTCTTGTTTTTCTTGACTAGTGCTATATCAATAATAAAGCAGAGGAGAAATTATGGTACTGGATACATTTTAATGACATCACAAATTCAGTTGACCTAGTGCCACAAACATACAGTACCCTGCTATACAAAACAATTCAGACCATTTCCAGCCACAGACACCATCCCAAGCATCTGCTACCTGGCACTCTGGGATGTTTTGTGGTTTGTAGGTTTTTAAGGTTGGAAAAGACATCATCCTGACATTCTGCACAGACTCTTAAATTGCTGGAGCAAAGGGAATGGCTTCTACAGAGAGTACCTCAAAGAAAAGGGGTTGGAATGACAAAATTTCTCCGGCATTTTTAAGGTTTTAGATTTTCTGTTTTATGGTACTAGGAAGTAGATGTTTGGCTAAAATTTTACATTGCATTAATGCCGTCATAATATGTAACTCATTAATCTTTAGGGAAAATCTCTGTGGCTGCTCTCAGTAAATTTCATTCAACCTAACAACATGAATTGTAAGGCAGGTCTTGTTACTCTCTCTTGAAAGGGACTATGTGCAGTCGTAGGACTGCAGCTCTAGTAATATGGTTCTTAAAAGATTTAATTGGTAGTTATAGGTTTGTTGGATTGTGATGAGTCACCATGGCTTCTGGAAATGTTATCTGTGTGATTTAAAGGAAGGATAAAAAAAGTAACTTTGATGTATAAAAAGAAAAAAAGGAAAATTCTTATCCCAGTGATGCCTTAGGTTTTAACTTTTATATTTTTCAAATCTTGTACTGCCCAATGTAACTCTGAAGTTTCCTGTAGCTTGTTTTGCGCTGTTCTCTTATGCTCACACAGACATAACAAAGCCTCTCCAGCTCGCTCTCCAAGGACACCCAGAACAAGAACTGTAAACCTTCATCTTGGGGAGGGGGGGTAAGCTTGGGGAAATTCCATCATTGGCTGAGTTCTGGTTGGTGAATTTATGCTGATATAAAAGTGTGAAGAACTCGTGACCTTTCATCCATTTTGGGATCCACTGAGGCAGGACCCTCTGGAGCCCAAAGTGTACATCTGAAGGGCTTTCAGATAAATACCACCTTTTTTCCTTTATTCCTGCCTAGTCTCTGTTTCGAAGTACCCATTTAAGGTATCACCAGGAGAAAAGTTTCTTGGTGGCTAGCATGTGAGAATCTATGTTGTGCAAAGAACATGTTTCGATAATGCTGTTTTCCAAAGATGAAATATTTATACACGAGGAAATCAAATTCTTAGCATAAATCATTAATTACTAACTGTTTTAAAATAATAATTTTTAAAACTTACTTATGGTGTGTTTTGATGCCCAGTCTCCTTCTAGAGGTTAAAATTTATACTCTCTGGGTAAAATTCCTTTTCCATAACCATGCCAAAATTCTACTGATATCACACAAATACCTATTTAGTTGACTTGCAAAAGTGTCTGCAGTGCTCAAAAATTTTTCTGTTATAGATGAATCCTTTCTTCTTTAGAGCAAGATAAAGCACTTTCCAGCATTTTTTTTTTTTTTAACATGAGCAAGAATATGAGCTTCCTGCCTCCAAGATCAAAAACCTCTCAGGCTCAGGGAATATCTGCAACTACAAGGATCTTTGTTGGTAGAAACAGAAGAGACACCTCTGTAAAGTAAGGAGTCATTGTCCAAGAAACACCACATTCTAATACCTGAACTGAATCTCCTAAAGAAGAATTTGAAACAGATTCTCTCATATCACTGCTGAAGGGGGTGAATTAAGGGTAATGTCGCGGTCTTCCCACCGAGAAGATACACACAGAACACAGGTTTTTCAGAAAGGAAAGCGAAGACCATCTTTAATGACTTTAGCTTAGTTTTTTATACACTTTTGCCAAGCATAGGAGCTTTGTAACAAGGACAGAGATTGGCTAGCACATGAGAATTAATTAGTGCACGATTAATAATTGGTAGGTTATTTCTAGCGCGGGGAGTAGGAATGGAATTCCATAACATTTCGTTATCGGAGCAGCTTTGGTGCCTCAATGTCTGTAGTTTTAGTTTCTCAGGCATAACATGCAGCTTTCCCACACTGTTTGTTTGATTCTACGCTAACAAGGATATTCTGTTTTTGGGCCTGTTCCTCCAGGCCCACTCTACAATATGGTTGTAACATTAGGGCTTCTGTAAGGGCTGCAACAGGGTAACAGGTGGAAAGATAACTCTTGATTTACACCTTTCTTCTGTTTTTATTTAAACTTCCAAATGTAGATGATTTGAGCTTTTTCATGAGGAAAAGAAAGGTTCTCCTAAGCTGAAACAACTTCTATCTATAAATCAAAAATGCAAACATTTCTTTCTAATAAGGATTTCAACTTGTTTATCAAGGACAAAGCTCCAGACTAAGTACATACCTCACCAAAGATACAATTCAGTTTTAATTTATTATATTTTTGGCCATTTCCCAGAGAAGTAGCCAAATTTACCTAATTTTCACATGTAAATGTATTTCGGAGACTTTTTATCTTATTGTTTGCTAATGTGAAACCAAAATATATAAAACATACAAATTACTTCAGTGTACTGTTGACTGAAATAGACGAGAAGCCATTCTACACAGACTAAATTTAATCAGAAGTGTGCTACCAATCTACTCCTGTATCTATTGCTCTAAGTGTTCCTAGTGCGATTTCTCACAGACATGGGAGATTGCTGTTTAATTATTCATCCTGAAATTTAATTTTAAAGCTTGTAATCATTTAACCATTTAAGATGGGATTTGTCTCTGAAACAAGCCAAGAGGAATTAGAGTATTATTTAACACTGACTCATTTCAGTTTCAGTGTACTTGATAACTGGCTCATTTCATGCACAATCTGTCAAGGCCCCTGGAACAAGTCACCTATGATATTGATTATTTTTGGTTCACACAGAGTAGGTGAATTTCCTCATTTATGAATGGAAATGGTTTTTTCCTGAGGTGTACTGTCTCTATTTTGCCTATTTTAATATTTTATATATCAGAGTGTCTCCTGTTAGTGAGAAGAAGCTAGATCCTTCTTCTCTGCCACTAGTTCCAGTCTACCAGGGGTAGGTATTTGCAATACCCATGGTCAGTGTGGTCTTGCTAATGCAAACCTAAAGGTTTGTGACTCGAAACACAGGTTTCACAGTAAATAAGGTAAAACTTTGTTTTTTATGCTCCCAGATACACTTCAAAAATCATTATGCATTGCAGATATTTGTCTTCATATGGACAGGTTTTTTTCTCCAGCATAGTCAGAAAAGTAGGAACTAAAGCAGTGTGAGTTGTCCCTGCATTTAAGTATGCCAGTACTTGGTGTCAACATAAACTAGTGGCAAATAACTGTTTCTTAAAGAATCTGTCTTGTCTCCTAAGATGACTTACTGTAGGCTTTTTTAACAGAGGAAGCACGAGAGGTCATGATAGGAGAGATACTGTGATGCCATTATAGAAGTGCATTCAAGCTTTGCTTCCAACAAGACTTGCATTGGCAGATGGCTTCTCCATCCTGCACCTGAGGCTGACTGCAGCAGCTGAAGGCTGGTACCACTGTAGCTGCTCTGGTCATTGCCATTACTGTTGCTGCTGACTGAGTTGGTGCAGTGCAACTCACGGCAAGGAAGCATGAGCCCAAAGCAGGCATTACTTTCTCCACGGTGTGCAGAGCATTAGTCCTTCAGAAGGCACTGGCCCACTGGCAAGTACCCCACAATGGGACTTTCCACACATGCCCTGCCTGTGAGCAACTAAGGAAGCTGAACTGCCTTGGACCTGCGGCATGGCTATTGGCACCCTCGGATATCCCACCCACATCTGCAGCTCCCTGGCAAGGGCTTGTAAGGCAGTCATTCCCCCACACCTCTGTCATGTCCACGTGGCTACACAGCCCTGCAAAGCCCTCACAGCTTTGGCACGGGACGTTCCTTCACAAGGTTGTGAGAGGCAAGATCTGAGAACCAGGGAGCTCCCCAGAAGATGCAAGTCGAAGATATGAATTGTGCATTCTTCCTCTGGCTTTGCTTCAGTGTGTTTCTGTGAGCTTTTCTGAGACATATACCTATAAGAATGGGAGCCCTGGTGGTGTAGTGGTTAAAGCACATGGCATAGCAAGTTGCCAAGGCTCGGGGTTCGATCCCGGCCAGGCTGCTCCCCGGGCAGGCAGTGCTCGTTAGCCCTGCAAGGGGGCAATCTGCCTACGTCCTGAGGAGGAACTCACTGCCACTGTCCAGAATCGCTTTGGCCCGGCAGATTGAACCTCGGGATTAAAGGGTGGGCTCAGATCTGCGCGCCCTGTGTCTCACCTAAAAAATCCAGTGC
>VZRF01010396.1:1553067-1617971 GCA_013396875.1 Vireo altiloquus | reverse complement strand
TCGGAGCCCCTCGGGGTGCGGGGGACGAGCGGCGAGCCCGGGGAAGGTCTGCCCGGCGCCCCGCCGGGGAGCGCGGCCGCGGCCCCCCCGCCACGCAGACGGAGCCGGTGTTGTGCCCCGCTCGGCAAAGGGAGCTCGCCGGCTCCTCCGGGCCACGGGGCACCGGTCCCGGGGGACCCCAGCCCGCTTCAGCATCCCCTTGCCCCGGCTCGGCGCTGCCCCGTGTTTACGGAGTGTCGGGGCACTCCGCGGCGGGGAGGAGGCGGGGGCGCCGGCTCTGACAGCTCGGGATTGATTGGGAACGGGGAAAAACGGAGTGACAGGAGGGATACCGGGTGGCCTGAGCGAAGCGACAGCTCTCGCTACAGGTGACCGCACGGAACACGCCGGGGGAAGGTCGGGACGCTGCGGGAGGGGGGCAATGAGGGGAACAGAATCCGAGTAGAAGGGAAACAGCGAGGGAGGCGGGAGCGGGCAGGGGAGACCCGCGGGGCCGGTGACACCCACCGGGTCCGGTGACCAGAGTCAGAGCTTCAACTGTGTGGAAGCCCGGGGCACCCGTAGGGCCGGTGACACCCGTAGGGTCGGTGACACCCACGGGGCCGGTGACACCCATGGGTCCGGTGACACCCGCGGGGCCGGGGACACCCGTAGGGCCGGTGACACCCACGGGGCGGCTCGGGGGTCGGTCCCGCGGGTGGCCGCGGCTGCGGGTGGGAGCTGTCCGCGGTGCTGAAGCCCCGACGGGGCGGCCCCGGCCCCGCCGCGACCCCGCCGGCCTCCCGGACACCGACCCCGGTCACGGCTCCGTCCTCGCCACGGCGCCTGCAAAACTCCCTGCGACTTGGAGGCCGGTAATGGAGTTGGCTTCCTCTTTACGTCACCCCGACTCGGTGCTGTTTATTGATTCCACCCGGGTATTTTGGAACTGCCTGGTACCAGCCGCCTGCCCGCCTCAGCCCCGGCGAGGTGTGCTCCAGCAGCACTATTGAGAAGCCTAATCTCGGTTCTCACAATTGCTCTGCAGCCCCGGTTTCAGGGCCTATTAAACGATAGTTTGTACAGATCGGCTTAGTGCCCTGTCACAGGCTGTGCCAAGAGTGCTCTAACACAGGGCTTCTGAAATCGGGTGGGACCCGGGAGACGAGGTGGAAGAGGGGTAAGCAGTGTCTGGCCGATCCCAGAGAAGATCTTTGTCTCAAAAGAACCATGTCTGATTTAATCTAGCGTATTAAGTAATTAATTCTCCCTGTGTCCCTGAGTAGTAGGCAAGTACATTTCAGCATGCCAAAGCATTTGTTTAACTGCCCAAAAACTGTCATGAGACTGAAACTCTGATTGCTAAAGATATTTACATTTGTTCGTTTTATTGGTACACATTGCTAAGGCATGTGACTTGCTGGAGTTGAAAAACATATTGTAAACAAACAAAAACCCTCAAACAAGCCAAAAACAACACTAGAGAGAGAAGTTACCTAGATTAAACTCAGTATCTGCTCTTAAAATGTGCTGCTCCATGGGGAATCCCTGTTGCATGACAACAGAGAATTAGGGGGTCTTGCAGAGGTCCAAGGTCTGATTTCCCATTTTTATCTATCAAAGGTGATAAAATTTTCAAACAAAATGTTACTGTTGAGTGGTAAACAGTGTCAACAGAGAATCTTGGGTCCTCTTGACATGGACTCAAATGAGCAGTACATATCTGAGAAGACAGCACAGATGCAATAACTGTGATAAGACGAGTCATTGAACAAGAACAAGGGAAAAAAAAGGCTTGTTTAGTTGCTCTTCAGTAAGTGGAGATGTAGAAAGGAAATTTTACCTCAGCCCTTGAAAACAGACTGCTAGAGTACAGCAGACATCGACAAAAATGACAACAAAATTGGAAGTAAGGAAAAAAAAAAAGGAAAGGAAAGCCAGTCTGTCAAGGACTGGGGAAAGGCCCTTACAGTGGGGAAATTACAGCACCTGAGAACTCACTTCATTAAAAAGCAGGGTGGGAGGGGATGTGAATCCTTGAATCTAAGAGCCTCTACAGAAAGAATTTACCAGGCACTGAGTTATTCCTCCATCTGCCAAAGAGAGTCACAACATGAACTAGTGCTGAGATGCTAAAGCCAAACCTTCCAATTTAAGGGCGGGATCACATTTTTGAACAGAGGAGTGCTGATGACCTGCTGAAGGAGCCATCAAAAAACCTGCTGGATTCTCCATCTGTTTATGTCAAGATCTGATGTCCTCCCAAAATAGGCAACTTAGCCAAAGCAAGTCATTGGGCTCCCTGCAGGAGCAATTGCCTGGAAACTAATGGCCTGAGACTCAGACAGAATTAACTTGGAGGACTTAATGGTACCTTTGATCCTTAATTCCCCAAATAAGGCACGAAGATGTCACAGCTTTTCTTCCAGGTGCCCCAGCCACCCCTCTAGATATGTACAACTTCCCCAGCGGGTGGGATTTTTAACCACATGCCAAGAGCAGAACAAATGACTGACCAACTTCTATCTTGAATCCTCCAGTTTTCCAACTGGCTTCATTAATCAACTCTTCCCAAAAAGAATCTCTTTCTTTGTGCATGTTGCAGTAAAGGGAAGCATTTTGAAACATAAATCATTCTCCTCAGGGAGTTATTCATGACTCTCGAGACATATCTTATCCTTCTCTAATTTTTTTGGATTATATGAAAACGATGAAAATTCATTCTTTGTGTAACTTCAGAGTCTCAGATGGGATCATATAAGAAAGGATTCCAGCCAAAATTATTTTAAAGGATATATTTGTAGGCTGATTTGACACTACTTCCTTCTGAAGACAGTC
Source organism: Vireo altiloquus (assembly GCA_013396875.1). Taxonomy (NCBI): domain Eukaryota; kingdom Metazoa; phylum Chordata; class Aves; order Passeriformes; family Vireonidae; genus Vireo; species Vireo altiloquus. The sequence goes on along the minus strand of VZRF01010396.1, from coordinate 1,615,154 downwards.
TGTTTTCTCAGCTCTGAAATCACGCACATATAATAAGATTTCTTCTATGTTCCCTTAAAGGCAACAGGAGATTTTCTAGAAAATTCGATGAGAACAGGAAAACCTCCTAATGGCTAAATTAGTGGTTTTCCTCTGAAGCCCTGCAACAGCCAAGAAAATAGGACAGCAAGAACTTACACAAACATAAACACAATCCTGGGCTCTTCATGGAGCCAAGTGAACAAAGAAGATAGCAGAGCAGCCTGTAACTGACTTCTTAGCCCCCAAATAATCACAGCTTTGCTTTCAGAACATCTGAGCTAATAAAATAATCATCATCATGTTTAAGTAACCTGTTGTTTTTTGGATTATTAAGACATTTAAAAAATAAGGATGTGAAAACCAAGCAAAGGCTTCTTCAGCTGTGTGTGGCAGTGGGATCTGTACGTCACACAAAAACAACATTAGCAGGGAGGCAGCATTTGTGACTTTCACATTAATAAAAAAAAAATTAAACCTCCAAATCACTCCCAGGTTTGTGTCCTCTAGAATATATAAAGCCGTGGTTGGGTCTGAGCTTGTCAGTCTGTAAGAGACAGTAGATCTAGGGCTGCAAAGTATCCAGTGCCCAGAAATACAGCAGGCATTTTTCAGCTGCTTCCTATGGATATGGAAACCTGGCTAGTCTCACCTCAGGCCAGGGTGAGTCTGCTGAACTCATTAAACCACCCACGTGTAAATGGGAGCAGACTCAGATCCACAGAGATTCCTAAGACATTTTTCATTTATAAGGAATGAGACGTAGCTAAGCTGTGGTTGTCAACGGGAAAATGCCAAAATTGAAAGAACTGGAAACTGCAATTTTTCTCTTGTATATTGAGAAAAATTCTCTTGAGTTTCCTCGGCTCATTGAATAGCAGTCCCTCCTCCAGACTATGCAGTCATCTTCAGGGGACTGGGTGCTCTGGCCAGCATTTATGCTGCCACCACAGCCCATCCCTTGCTGTCACCGGGCTGGAACATCTCTAAAAGAAAACTATTTTTTCCCGCAATAAAACTGTCAGAGTGAAGCCCAGGCACTTATGAAACAAAGCCAGTGAGGTGGAGCCACACAGCACATGACTCTATTGTTTCTGTTCCTCTGCAGAGTCACCACATCAATAATTCACTGAAAGTCATGATACCATAAATTAAACCCACCTGGCAGGTGAACAGAAGAGCTTTTGCAGCACATGTGTTTCCAGAACCACATCCTAACTCCGAGAGGACAGAATTACAGGATCAAAGTGGCTTTGCTGCCTACAGGGAAATGGGTTTCTGTTGCCATGCTACAACTGTCTGTGGGTGTATCTGTGTCAAAACTTCAGTAAACATCTGAAACCGCATATGTGGCCTTAGGGCAGCCCCTCTCAGCAGCCACTGGCTCTTGTTCCTCGGTGACCATGACCTCCATTAGTGGTTTGGTCCATTCATCCTGCACATCCTCAGCTCCCTGAGTGTGGGCTGAGTCTTACTCAATGAAGACTTTTAAAGCTTAGGATGCAGAGACTCCTTTGTGCATCACTTGCTCACCTGGGCACATTCCACCCACAGCAGCACAGTTAGAACTTGGCTTTAAACTTGTGCCTGAGCATCATTGACCTGGGTCTTAATGATGGACCTGTTGAGTTGTGCTAGATGGGCCACTGGCCTGTGGTGCTCAGCAATGGCTCCAGGCAGGATTTGGGCTGGTAGTGAAGGAAACATCTGCCTCTCCTGGCTGTCCTTCACTCTCAGGTGGGAACAGGCAGGAAGCATTAAGCACAGGTCTTGCACTGATCCAGCCCCAAAGCAACATGCTTGGGAAGCATCTGGATACTCCAGAGCCTTGTCTGAGACACCTGGGCAACAGCAGGTGTGTTCCACTCATTAAACAACCGTCTGGGAAGCAACAAGGACTGGGAGATGTGCAATTAATAACCAGGGTCATCAGCTCTGCTCGAAGGAAATTAAGACAGAAAGAAGAAATATGTCAAGTTCCTTTGGCTGGGAGCTCTGGCACAAACAGGAGCCACAGCAATAACATTTCAGCAGCTCTTCTCTTACTCGTGTGTGGGCACACCAGTGGAATTATGCTTGCCAGGCAGGGCAGCGCACCATGGGGAGGCTCTACCAACCGTGACTGGGAGAAAAAATGTGCTGTCTCAGGGAAGGAGGGTGGGTTTTGGGGTCTCACCGCTAAGGGAGGTGAAGAGCAAGGATGCAATTAGCTACTCTAAGTCAAGGTAATCATGTTGGCTCACACTGATTCCCTTGTTGCATAGGGACATCTCCAGGCAGTGCATGTGCATCACTCAGGAATATTATAATACTCTAACTTTCATGCTATTATCACTTCTGAGAAGACATAATTCTTCATTTAATTCTGCTTCTCTAGTACCATCCTAGAGACTGATTTAGTGTTAGATGTGAGTTTGTAACTCACTGGGAAATGTCAAAAAGCCCTCCTGCTACAGCGCCAGGTATTACTCTCACTACACATCACTTAGGTGTTGCAGTGCCTTTGCCTGACTGATGATGATAAATGACTAAACACATGAACTCTATTCTAAATCATCATCTTTGATCCACTTGTGATCACATTACTCATGTAATCGGTTGTGCTGAAACGCAGCAGAATTACTCATGTAAGGCAAGAGGTTTTTGTCCTAGTGAATAAGAAGAATAAGCAACAAAATGTAATAAAATCAGCAGGAGCTGCTATTCACTTCCTTGGAAGTGCATTGAACCTACCTCAGGCTTCTGTTGAGGACTTTAGAGACACAGGTTACTGCCAGCCAAATTCCCCCCTATTTGCATATGACTCCTAATTTGCATATGCAAAAATCTCCCATTGATTTGCATATGCTACTACTGCTTCTTCTGGAACCTTTAGTAGGCTTGGGGTTGAAGAATGTGTTTTCCCAGCTTCTTCTGAGGAAAGCAGTTGTTTGAGAACCTCTCCTGCAGTAATTAGCTGATAGCCAAAATAGTGGAAGCGGGGCAGCGAGGCATAATCAATTACATTTGTATAACTGCTGATGGAACACGATAAGTAATTAATGAGACCATGTGCACATACAAAAGATAAATGCATTTGAAACTCGGCAAGAGATTAACGGTATTTGTAAGCTTGATGTGCTTACTGTGTAAAAGACCAGTTCAGACTCCTACTGAATAATTACAGAAAGGTGGAAACATTGCTGGTGAGTGAGAGCCAGCATTGAGAGGGAAAAGCCCAGCAGCTTCTTAGAGGGGAATAAAGGAATCTCTATAAAACCAGCAATCTTCAGAATAAAACTAGAGGTTTAAAAATAGTGGATTTTCACGTACTGTATTTGATATACAGGGGAATTACTTCCTGGTTTGGATGACGAAGCCGCAATGTTAAATCAGTTCTTTACTGAAGGATTTGTGTTTTCATCACTGGGTTCAAAATGCTACCCTGAAATGAAATAAGTTGTCATAATGATGTATCAGCCAGACTCTCGCAAGAGTAAAAATCCATTTTGTTTAGAGAGCCTCACACATTAATAAATAACCCACTCTGTGAATTATGTCAAATGAAAAAAGCTCTCCTGTCTGGCCTGCAGCAAACCATAATGACTTTCATTCTGCAGTGTAAAAGTATGAATCCACTGAGGAAAGAATAAGAAAACAGAGCCCAGTAATTACAGAGATTTCCTCCTTCATGTTGTTAAAGCAAAGACAGTTTTTAAAGGAGTATAATTCCAGAAGAAACCGTCTGATAGCCCAGGTTTACAGTTTCGGTGATAGAAAGGCAGCTAGTCCACTCTAACAGTGAGACTTGGTACAGAAAATGTGTTATCTCATCAAAGTGGTAATTATTGAAAGTACAACCTACTACCCAAAGCAGGGAAAAGCTCAGAGTCACCAACCCAAGGCTGCAACCATCCCACTGATGCTGCTGGCGGTCGTGCTGTTAGAGCAATCTATGCCCAGCATTGCAAATGGGCAGCTCATGACATTCCAGAAAAATCAGACAATGCTTCTCCTCTTGTGACAGCTCAGGTGGAGCTGCTGCTCCCAAAAAACAAATTTGCAGAAGGATGTGCCAGCATATTTGCAAGGCCAGGTTGGATGGAGCCCTGGGCAATCTGGCCTAGTGGAAAGTGTCCCTGCACATGGCAGGTTGGGTTGGAACGAGATATCTTCAGGATTCTGTCCAACCCAAACCATTCTATGAATCTGTAATTCTTTGTGAGACAAATCTGTGTTGCTGGGCACCCTTCCCACAGTGTTTAAAATGCCTGAAAGTTAGTGGTCAGTACATTGGTCCTTGAACGCCTGAGCACTCGGACCTGTGAACACAAACTTCCTTTAGGAGTTTCATGTGTGTGACATTGCTGCAGTTTGTGACTGCAGAAGGGTGGGAGAGGCTGTACTCGAAGTACCAATATCTGCACTTGGAAAGCAAAATCACACAGCCCCACAAATGAGCATTTGAAAGTGCACAGTGCCTCTAGGGTCCTTCTGCAGATGTGAACGTGCAGGTACAAAACCAACATTGACTTCAACAAGGCACGTCTAGGGGAGCATTAATCTTTTTTAGCATAGTTTTTCATCTGCTTCTGTAGAAAACCCAGATAAATTAACCACCACATGCTTCTCTAAGGCAGTGAATTTGTTCATTTTACTGGTGGAGAAACAAATTTTACTGATTTCCTATGGTTTCACTACTCTCCTAGGGGGAGCCTGTCAGAAGAGCTCCAAGAGGTTCCTGGTTCCCCACCTCCTGCTCAGCTCACCCATCTATGGATTTGCCATTTCCCTGCATTGCTGCAGTTTTTAAGGGTTTTACTTTCCCACCTCAAGACAGCAGTGAAAAACTAGACCTTTTTCCAAATGTGCAAATTGATTATACCTCTTTCTCCATAGTTCTCTTGTTTTTTATTTGTTTTTTCTTCTGGTGGTTAAATGGCTTTGTTGCAAACCCGAATGGTTTCATGCATATTGCATTGTTTACAGCTCGGCACGCACAGACTCTTGTATCTGTCAAACCCTGCATCCATTCCTACACCATTCTGCACCATGGGAATGATTGGAACGCGTGCAAAAAGGGCAGAAAACAAGTGGAAAAGCAAAATGCCTGACATTGGATTGGGGCAGGTGGATTTACCAAGGGCAGGGGTGTGCCTGCAAGGATGTGCATGAGCGTCTCCAAAAGGAACATTTCACCTCTCATCCCATTCAGCCTGTAAGAACAGTGGGTGCTATTTTCATATGCATCCAGCTCCTAAGAAGGAGGAAAATACTGCTCCTTTCAGTCCCAGAGCTGTTTCTTACTAGCCTGGTTCTCCAGAGGATCCCAAGGGACCCAGGACCAGCTGTTTGTGAGGTTGGCATATAATTAATCCTGGCGAAGTTTAGAACAGCTCAATACGAAGGGATCTGTTTGGCTTCCCTTTGGCACGCTCTAATTTCACCTCTGAACGCATCGTTTCATCTCTCACCTCCTCCAGGCAGGAAGATGAGCCCTCAGCTTCCAAAACCTCATTGCTCACCTGCATGGGCACAGACCAGTGCTCAAATATTGATTTGCTATTTACTTGGGAAAAGGGAGCCACCAGCTGCAAGACAGAAAAAAAGATTTAACATCACTCCTATCCTTCCCTCTGCCTTTTCTCTGATTATCCAGGCAGTCCAGTCTGTCCCCAGCAAGGACAGCAGTTAAACCATCTCACTGTATCCCCCCTGAAGGCTGGAAAGAGGAAGAAAGGGTCATCTCTATGTGCATGCTAATTATATCACGACCACACATTTATGCTCTTTTAACTCTTGCACTACAGATTAGAATACAAAGTTTAGGAATTCCTGGGGGCTGCCTCTGGGTGCAGAGGCACTCTTGCCTTATATCTTTGGCCAAATTAAGTAATTCCTCTTTTATTTTTCTTATTTGTCAAAAGAAGATAGTAATGTTTAGCCATCTTACAGCACTGCTAACTCTGCCAAAGCACTTAGTGAAACCTTGATGGAAGTACAGTAGAAAAGTGCTGTCCAACCTCTCCACTTCCATTTCACCATGAAGACACACAGAAAATATCCCTTTTTTTTCAGCTGGTGCAGAGAGAAAGTTGGTCTTAAACCTGAAATATTATCAGTGGTTTAGTTTAGCGACTGCTGTAGTTTAAATTAACCACAGCTCCACTTGAACTGCTCGAGCAGAGGTAAAAATGGAAAGATTAAAAATAAGAAAAGCCCAAAATTACCAGCAAAGGCACAAGGCCAGATTGCTGGAGCTGGACCCACATGAGCGGCGCCGGGATCGGCAGGGACCAGCCCTCGCTCTCGGCTCTGTGCCTGGCTTTTAAATCCCTTTAAGGAGGGCTGATGATGGAGACGGAGCCAGCTTTTTCAGTGGCAACCCAGCTGGGGATCAACACTGTAAAAACAAGCACGTAAAGCTGCAAATCAAGTCGCGCTCGTAATGAAAACATCTCGGCGGCGAGCAGCCCCGGCAGAAGGCATCCCTCCGCTCCTGCCCGGCTCCCGCATCGCCCCGCTGACGTCAGCCCTGTCCCTGCTGGAGGAGCTGCAATGAAATCCAGCCCCCGTGTCTCTCCAGACAAACCCGCCTCACCGTTACCGAGCTCACAATTACAGGGGAAAGGGAAGGGGCAGCAGCGAGGTCAGCCGAGCGCGTTTGTTCCTCTTTCTCTTGTTCTTTTTCTGGGATTGCGGAGGGGTTTGCTGCCAGGAGCTGCCTTTTCCATCATCTCGAGCTACCGCCAGCATCCCTCTGAGCCTTTGGGGCTTTGTTTGTCCAGGGGTGATGCTCGGCACACAGTCCCTGTCTGGAGCACGGAGAGAGTCTGAGGGCTGGTGCTCCTGCACTAAAAATACCAGGATTAATATTCATACAGTCCACAGCAGACACTGCCTTGGGGCTTGATAGGAACCTGCTTCCACTCCAAGTTTCCGAAGCACAGCTCCCCTGGACAAGGAGAAAGGGACTTTCCCCCTAAAAATCCCTGCAGCAAACTGGGCACTGGTGTCTTGCATGCCAGGGCCAGATCCATGCTGATCCCGCTGCTGGGGGCATCAGCAATCTTTCCTCTGCAGTAATTACTCTGTGAGCCATGGAAAAGCAGGGAAAATCCAACCTTTTCCTCTTAATGAGTGCCCCTGCCTGGCTTTCCATCAATACAACAACAGGAGCTCTCTTTGTTCCATTTACCACCATCGATATTCTGCTCCTTGTTGCACTCCCAGCAGATTTTAATAGAGATCTTTGCTCAAGGATACTCCTATGGACTTCAGGATGGAGGGGAGTCATTAACAGAAAAATCAAAAGCCATCCCAAGGCACTGGTGTGGTTTGGGGACGATTTTCTGGAGAAGCTGGAGCTATGGGGTGTGAGGAGGATAGGCAGTACTGTGGGGGGCACTGTGCTGCATCTCCCCGGTAGAAGGAATTTTACATGAGGAATAATTCAGCATCAACCCAGACAACTAAGGAAGATCCATGCCTGTAAATACCTATGCCTCTCCTTCTGGCTTGATTGCAGTTTCAGTCAATTTACCCTGATGAAGAGGAGTGTTTTGGTACAAACAGTGGTGCTGACAAGCACATGGTGGCAGCAGCAAGTGCCTGCCAGCCAGGAAAACCGACCCCAGCCGCGGGGTGGTGGAGAGCTGAGCAGCTTCAAAACCCAGCTGCAGCTTGCCCCTCTCAGCCACAGCTCCCCTCATCTTCTTGGGTTTATGGTGAGGAGAGAAGATCAAAAAAAAACAAAACAAGTAAAAATTCCCTTTGCTTCCCACTGCCTGCTTCTAGACAGCCAGGGTTAGTGGAGCAGAGCAGAAGTGAGCTGCCTCTGCCCCATGAAGATGAATACCATCCATGACATATTTTTCCATGGTTTTAAATGGAGTGAAAGGATGTTTTCCAAGCTACAGAGCAGCAATATGCTGATTTTGCTTAAACATCTGGAATAGTTTTGAATGACTGCTTTAATTGAATATAGCAGCAATTACAGAGTTATTTCATTTCAGAGGTTTTGAAAGGGTTTTATTTTTCCTTGATGACTTAGGAGGAGCCTAAACCCCATGAATTGCAGGGCTTTGTTGGGCTGCCATGCAGGAGGACCTGGTCACAGCCCAGCCCCACACATCTGGACCAGCTTGGTAGCCTAAATCTGGGTGCAACATGAATCCACCAGCCAGTTCCAGCTTTAAATTTAAACTATTTACAATATTCAAGGGGTTTTTTCATTATTTTAGCAGTTAAGATTATTCCAGGACAAGACTGTCATGTCTTCTCTTTAGGTTCTTAGCAATGCTGGTGAGAAAAGAATTTCTATACCATGATGTGGCTTGAGAGTGAACAGGGCTGTCCAAACCAGTCATCTCTCTTTAATTTGAGGAATACACTTATTTTTCCAGTGTGGATGTGAATTCCTCCAGTAAGAAGCACAAGTCACCCTTCCCAAAGCCTTCATCAGGCACCCACAGATACGATGATGAAAAACAGAAGTCCCAACCCCCCTTAAAACATAGGGCAGGTCTTCCCTTGACAGAGCACAATCTGATGATGGCACCAAGGACCAGCCTGAAGCTTTGGCACCTCCATCCTACACCATCCTACCTCTTCTGAAGGCCCAACTTTTTGACTAGTTTAAGTCAATTTAGTGCAAACCCTAGCATAGCAAACCAAATCTTTCAATCTCAACTAAGAGAACCCACAAAGTTCAAGGAAAATAATTAAATAAAGGGTGGGAAAGTGGGAAGCACAGCAAGAGCCCTTTTCCAGCCCATACTTCAGAGGTGCCATACTTTGGATAAAAGGAGGATGAATTTTAGGTGGTTTTTCTTAGAGTTGTTGTTTTCCACATGGCTAAAACACATTCCTGGCAAAGCAGAGACACTGTGGAGGTGCCAGGACATGGGCACATGTCCCCGAGGAGAAAAAGAGGGTCAGAGGGGACCTTATTGATCTCCACAACTGAAAGGATGTTGGAAGCAGCTGGGAGTCAGTCTCTTCTCCCAAGGAAAAAGTGACAAGACAAGAGGAAATGGCCTCAGGTTGTGCCAGGGGAGGTTTAGATTGAATATTAGAAAGAAATTCTTCATGAAAAGGAATAGGCTGCCCAGGGAATTGGTGGAGTCACTACTCCTGGGGGGATCTAACAGATGCAGAGATCTGGCACTTGGGAATGTGGGTTCTAGACTTGGCAGTGCTGGGCTAATGGTTGGACTTGATGATCTCAGAGATCTTTTCCAAGCTAAACAATTCCATGGTTCTATGAGGACAGTTCTGTTTCATCCTGGCTGGTGCAGACCCTATGAGCTCTGCCTCAGCCACCCCTCTTCCAACACAAACCTTTCTTTAAACCAGAAAGTAAAATCTCACTTGTGAGCCAGCCCATCCCACAACCAGCTGACTCCTTGAGCAACCCAAAAGCCAAACCCAGGTTTTATTCTCAGCCCAAAGATCCACATTTGCTCAGGAGCAGCAACAATTTCTCATCATAATTATTCCTAGCTAGAACATGCAGCCTTTCAGCCTGTGGTTGCTTGAGGTAAAAAATCAGCACAGTTTGAATAGTGATCAACCAAAACATGAAATGAATGCTGTGTTTCATTTAATAAACTTCAGCAACACAAGGCTGCCCGGTGAACACAATGTAATTTGTTTTGGATGTAAAGATGGAAAAAAAATAATTGTTTTGTCTTCAAGGCAATTAAAAGAAAAGAATATTTCTGTATTGACAGGAAAGAAGCTGCCAGGTGAAAATTCATATTTAATAAACCATTTTTCCTGTTCCCTTGTATTAGCTTGCAGATTGTCAGTTCTTGTTGTTTTGCTCAAAGTCAAGAAGTCACCAAATGTCACTTGGAAGTCACTGCTGCTGGTACTATGAGAACTACACAGTTTGCTGGAGAACAGCAGAAAGGGAGGGGGGAATGGCAGATGCTGAATTGTTCATGAAAATATGACTGGAGTGGAAAAAAGCACAGAGAAAGAAGAAACCAAGATAATGCCATGATTTTTGAGACAATCCTAGAGCAGATGGGTTCAGGCAAGATAATTTAAAGGTATTAAAAATGGCTGCAGCTGGCCATGCTGTCAGTCAGTTGCTCTCCAGTGGCCAGTGGAGCCCACACTGCCCCTGCCGAGCTTCTCTCCTAGTTTGCCTTAACTATGCAGAAGCCATACCTCAAAATAAATTGCAGTTACACCAGCAAAAACACATCTTTCAAATAAAAACTATTCCTTAAACAGTATTTAAATAACTACAAGAATGAAGTGATAAATTGACCGAAGAAACCACACCAAGGAGTCTTTTTAACTTTATGATTCACAGGAACCTGCATTAGCCTTACCTTTTAAAACTTTCCCTCTTAGGCTTCATCAGGATGATGGCCCTTCAAGACCCTCATTCCAGCCCGCCTGCCACATGCAGGGATGCATCTGCTATCCCAGGTTGCTCCAAGCTCTGGCCAACCTGGCCTTGGACAATTCCAGGGATCCAGGGGCAGCCACAGCTTCTCTGGGCACCCTGTGCCAGGGCCTGCCCACCCTTGCAGGGAAGAATTCCTCCCTCATATCTAATCCAAATGTTCCCTCTTTCATCTAGAAGCCATTCTCTCTTGTCCTGTCACTCCATGCCCTTGTCCAAATTCTTCTCCAGCTCTCTTGGAACTCCCTTTAGATACTGAAAGGGACTCTTGAGTCTCCCCAGAACCTTCTTGTCTTCAGTCTGAACAGCCCCCACTCTCTCAGTGTGTCTCCATGTGAGGTGTCCCACAGAATGTCCCTGCACAGTCTGCCATGGTGATGATGGGCTGACACGTGGTGCTGGAACTGAACTGCTGCCAGGTTTGGAGTTAGGCTCTGTCGCCACCAGGACCCAGTGTCACTCAGTGGCCACCAGCACCTCACAGTTACGTGTAGACATCAAGCTCCGTAATGAGAATTTGGAGGAAATCAGGTTCCTGCTGTTTGTAGCGCTGTAGTGATGGCTGAGGCTAAACCCTCATGAACACAAAGGAAGGCAGTGCATTGCTGTTGTACAAAAAAAACAAGGGGCGGAGAAAGGAGATTTCTCCACAGCAGCAGCAGCACTGGTCAAAGCAAAACTCTGCCAGCACTGGAGCCCAGCAAAAACCAACTTAGAGAGCCCTTTTGGCTCTTCTTTCTTTGCTGTTTCAGTCAAAAACTCAGCCTCTCTCTCTCGCAGGGCTGCCAGCGCGGGATGGGGATGCAGCCACAGCCCTGAACTGACACTGTCCGTGAGCTGCCTTTGCCCAGCCCAGCACCATGAGCGGCTTCTTCTCGCGGCTGGACCCGCGGCGAGTGCCCTGGGGGGCCGCTGGCCATGCCCTGCGCACCCGCGTGCTGCGCACCAAGCCCGTGGAGTCCATGCTGGAGGGCACCGGGGCTGCGGCCACACAGGGCGCCCGGCTGGCCAAGGTCCTCACCACCCTCGACCTCATCTCCCTGGGCGTCGGGAGCTGTGTGGGCACCGGAATGTACGTGGTGTCGGGCCTGGTGGCCAAGGAGATGGCGGGGCCCGGGGTCATCGTGTCCTTCATCATCGCTGCTGTCGCTTCCATCTTGTCAGGTGAGTTTTGAGGGGGATTTTGAGTAATGTGCCATGTCCTGCTTCCTCTCTGTTCTTGGGTGGACACCTCCTCTGCACCACGAGCTACAAGGGGGTAGCACCTTCCCCACCAAGTAAAAACCATTTCCCACAGGGCTCACACAGCTCATGGGGTGCACAGTCCCTCATTGCCCAAATGTCAGACCAAACCGTGTGCTGGGAGCCAGCAGCCCAAGCATGATTATCCTGGTGAGCTGCCAAAGGCTTCCACAAGGATGAAGCCTGTGGGGCAGTATTTTTGAGACATTAGAGAGTTTTGCAGTGCATGTCCCAGGCTGAGAGTGTGGCCAAGCCACAGCACTGGAGCAAGAGCTCGTGGGAAACTCACTTCCAACAGGAAGGATATCGGAGGCTTTGGCAGCACCAGGTCCAGCTTCTTTTGTTGAGATGGCTAGCAGTTAAAAAATTCCTCAATTCGTTCTGGAGTTGATTTCACTGGCTCCTATTCACGGTCAGTCCTTGAATTTCCAAACAAAAAAACACCCAGCAAACAAATGTGCAGGGAGAGAGAAATTACATATTTTAGTGAAAACACGGTGAATTCTATCTCCTCTGTAGGAACCCAGCTGAGCATATGGCTTGAGCTGCAGTTTCTACATGAAGCCAGTACTGCTGGCATTTGTCCTTTCCAGATCAGTGCTAACACGATGATGTGATGTTCCTGCTCTCTCTGCTCAGAGGACTTTGCATGCTGTGTCAGTCTGCTATCCAGCTTTTGTCTGTCGTTGGATAAGGAAACCTGAGCAAATGGCAAAGGCCTTTGACAGAAGACAGGAGGAGCCAACACAGCAAAGTGACCCAGCTCAGATTTTCCAAACTCTGGATTTCTCTAATGACATATGGAAGAGAATCATGCTATTTCCCTGGAGTTTGCAGTGCTGCTCCATGGAGATCCTGCCAAAGTGAGTGGGAGTTTGAACCCCTGATGTCCCTGCAGCCCAGAGGCACAACCCTGGCACAGCCCAGGGATGACCCTCACGCTCTTTCCAAAGCCCAAAACAAGAGCCGAGTGCTTGCAATGAGATCCAAAGTTTATTTGCGTTCCCAACACAACAAATGAACCAAAATGCCTGTTTTTTAACCAAGGCAGTAGATAGCATCAGTGTTTTTTCCACTGCCTGCTTTCTCGCCTCTGCAAAGGTTTCGTTGGCCGTGATGCAAACCAAGAGCAAACGGAGTTTGGGTGGGTCTCTGCTAACAAAAACACATTGTCCTCCAAAAGGGGCTTTTTCACCCCAGACACGAGCCTTGCCCCGCAGCAGGGGCTCCTCCTGCCTTCGCCCACAGGAGCCGGCACCGCTTCCCGCTCCGCTTTCATCTCCCCTTGCTTTTGTAGCCCTGGGAAAGTGTTTTGTGAGGGATGCAGTGTTTTGATAGTCTCCTTGGCTGCCTCCTCACTACATCGTTAACGCTGCTGTTGTTTGTAACAGCAACACTTTTTTGACAAGTAAAACCGAGTAAGAATTCAGGAGCTGGACGGGCTGTTAGACTCATTGGGGATGTGATTTCATCTCTCCCATTGCTCCTGGTGTGACAGTCACTGAGTTTGGGCAAGTGTGCCTGGACAGATTTTAAGGAACTTTCCCTTTATCCATCACAAATCACTAAGTCAAACCCCACTGCTTGCAAAAGTGAGACCAGAAGGGTTTTGGATTTAAAAAAAACAAAAACCAAACAAACCAAAACCATCCAGAATGTCATCTAGCTTCTCTGGGAGACAGCCATAGGGAAGCCCTGCCACTGGGAAGCGTCTTTGCACTGTTAAGCCTGGTTTCTGGTAGAGACTTTTCCGATTTCATCTACTCAACAAATTCCACTTTTGCCTTCCATAGTTTTAAGCAACATGTACCCCCTCAGGGTACTTACAGACACACTATAATTGATTAAACTGATAAATTAAATCAATCTCTTTTGTTTCCTCGCTAAAAGGCCTTTCATTCAGCTCCAAGGTAGAAACACTTGCCCATCTTCCCTCCACAAAACCTCCAGTGCACCCCTCAGGCTCTTTCCATCAGCTGCGGCTTCCAGGATTCCCCACTTTCACTCCTGTTTATCTAAAACCCCTCCTTAGCGAAAATCAGCAGTTTGCATCTCTTTAAACCTCAACACCCTCTCCACAGCCTTTTCCACCAGCCATTTCTAGTTCCTTTGGTGTTCTCCTCTCCTAAAGAAATGCCACACTCTTACCTGATACTGGCACAGGAGCAGGCTCAGCAGCAGCTGGGATGCATGGTGGAGCAGGGGGGAGCTGAGCATGTGCCTCAGGTGCTGCCTGGCTGCAGGATGAGGGGCTGCACCTGCAGCTGCCTGGGTGGAGCTGGAGGGATGGGAGTTCTTGCTCTGTGGGAGCTTTCTTTATGGAGCTGCCTTTTAAACATCAGCACACGGTGATCATGAAATGCAACAAACAGGCTCAGTGGCTTGATGAAAATAATTTGTCTGCTTTAATAAGTTGGCTGCTCTTGGTTGACAAAGGATGGTCCCTCTGTATTTTTTGTGTGGTAGCACGAATTATTTGGTGTTACCTCCAGTGTGGCTGAAAGGCCCCTCTCAGAAGGCTTTTTTCACCTGAAGCATCACTCCCATCGTGCCAGTGCCCTGTGGGATGTCTCATGGTTCCTGTGTAGCCTTGTGCCAAGTATCAGTGGGAGGGTCAGCATCCACACCAGGGCCACTACTGTGCCAGCACATCAAAAGCACCAGTTCCACATGTCACCAGTTGTGCTGCCCAGTGGCTGTTCTGTGGATGGCATCTTGGAAGGGCCAGTGCCACGGACCAAACCACTCAGGTGTGTTTATGTCCTGCTGAGCAACATCAATAACTGTATAATTACACCAGGGTAATGACTGTCACACCAATTGCACAAGTGTAGCAGACTTTCAAGGAAGGTAAACGGTCTTCTGTAGAATGTTTGCTCTTTAAAAAAACCACTGTGTTGTCTTGTTTTCTTCAGAAATTTCAAACACTCTTGATTGGGAGGAAGAAAAGAAATCTGCCTCCAAATTCAAACAGTTGTGACAGGGAGGATGTGCCCAGCTTCTCTCTGCAGTCCCAGAGCTTGGCTGGCTGTGCAGGAGCACTGGGAGAGCTGCATACCTCTGCATACAGGGGAACAATGTGCTAAATAACTTGACCTGCCAAGGAGTAACTAAGTAACACAGTTTTATTGCACAGTTAGATTTTAAAAATAATAATAATGATGACAATAACAACAACAATAGTAATAATAATACAGTGCAGATGCAGCAGAGATTAGTATGTATTATACATATGTGTGCGTGTGTGTGTAATATATGCTGATACCTAATGCTGATATTCACAACCTGTTGTGGTACCCAATGCATAGTGAAAAACTGCTCTTCTATTTTGGGATCCTAGTAGATAATCAAAAACTCAAGCATTTTTATACATATTCATCTCTTTGCTTTGGCATTATCGTTGTGTATCAATAACCATCCTCTTCAATCATTATCTTACTGTTGGCTAAAATGAGAGCTGCCTACAAGGAAGAGTATATATTTTTAAGGCCAACAGAGAGAGAAACTAGATACTTGTCCCTGTCAGAGCACCGGTTTCATAAATCATTCAGGCCTGTAGTTATCTGTGAATGCCGAACCTTTGCCGAGTGCATGCATTTTTCATCAGCTTTGAATAATGATTGTTGGTAGGGATGGATGGATGATGGAAACGTCTTGTGGCTCCTGTTGGGCTGCTTTACAGAAATCAAGTTTTGAAGAGTCCCATTGCAAAGCATTCAAGTTAAACAGTGAATGGAATATAAAAATCCTCCAGTACCAAGAAAAGAAACACCACCAAATTCAGATTAAGAGATTCAACAATTCTGTGTTTGCACTGTGTAAAAACTGCACTTAAAGTAAGAGCAGCCGCCTCATAATGTTTTTATAAATTATTCATTCCCCTCTCTATACTAAACTGATTGCAAATTTGAAGCAATTATTATCTTCTAAATGGAGAACATCAGTTGATAGAGAGCTCAATAATTACTACGTGTTTACTCAATGGTAGTAACCAATTCACCCATATGAACTTTACTAGGGTCTTTGGGGCAGGGGCTTAATCAGTGTTAAATATGCAGGACCCTTCCAGCACTTGTCCTGAATAATATTTGGGGAATTTGAGACTAAGTACATTCCTTTTAAATAAAAGCTAATGGTTGTTTTAATACATCAACGTGTCAGGGTCAGGTTTTTATTAAAAATTATCCTGACATAGTAAGTGCATGAGGAGTTTGGAAAGTATTAAAGTCTGCTGAATTCTCCTCCCAAACACTTCCAGTTAAATACTTCTTTCTGCTTTTCTTTTCTTCTTCTGCACAGTTAGTTTTACAATTATTCTTTGGAAGACTAAAATATAATCTTTTTTAAGTGTTAAAATAACTTATGTTCTCTATGTAAGATGTCTTCAAACTCCTCCTGGCTGGGTATGAACAAGAGCAGGGATGATCAGGACAGTGCTCGTGCCTGGATCTGCAGAGCAATAATGCAGGATGAGCGTCTGGAGATTGGAAGGCTGAGGCAGGGAGAAGTGTAGCCTTGTGTGAGCATCTTCCTCTGGGATGAGGTTGTGCAGCACTGGTCCAGGATCCCATGTAAACATCTGTTTGGTTTGAACTGTGTCCTCTCAAAAAGAAAAACCCATCACAGCTTGGTTTTAGTGGAAATTTGTCTGTTTTTTTAGCCAAGAAACTGAGGGGAGGGGGTCACCCTGCAATGTTCCTGATGTTAACTGCAGCCCCAACATCTCCTAGCACTCCAGGCAGGCGGCACCGAGGTGATTTTACTTTTTCATTTCCCAACCACATTTTCCTTACTCCGCTTCCTATTTTTCCCGAACAGGCGTTTGCTACGCCGAGTTTGGCGTGAGAGTGCCCAAGACCACGGGCTCTGCCTACACCTACAGCTACGTGACCGTGGGGGAGTTCGTGGCATTCTTCATCGGCTGGAACCTCATCCTGGAGTACCTGATCGGGACGGCCGCGGGCGCCAGTGCCCTCAGCAGCATGTTCGACTCGCTGGCCAACCACACCATCAGCCGCTGGATGATCAACAGCGTCGGCACTCTGAATGGCCTGGGTGTGTCCTGCTGCGCAGAGATACCTACACTAATTAGGGCCTGAAAAGTAATTGGAAGCTCGTCAGAAGCCAGACATGGATATTAGGCTTCATTCATTATTTACCGTCTGTCTGGCTCTGGTACTTTGCCTCGGCAGCCTGGCGCACAGGCAGGATTTGAGGGGATATGCGATACTTTGAGCCCCTTTGGGATGAGCTGGCATTTAGAATAAATGCACAGAAATAGTTGGATGTCAGAGGGTAAGGGCCGCCCAGGAACACTTCACCCAGCGCAAACACTGTGCTTGGTTATCTTGGGGAGCACACAGAATTTCGTTAGAGAGCACAAGCTGGTGTCTGCAGTACTGCCATGGACTGGGGGCTGTGGTGGTCCTGTATGACCAGCAGTTCCAGCAACAGCCCATGAATCCTACCAGTAAGTAAACCAGCCAGCTGTCCTCTACCTGTGTGGTGAAAACCTCGTGGCTGATTGATTTTTAATGAGTACTTGGCAGATACATGTTATACACATTGGGACATGATCATTGGTTTGCTGTTCTCCCAAAAGTCCAAATGGTGTCTTGAGACACAAAGATTTATCACCTTAATTAAACAACTTTAGCTAGCAGAGGCATGGACCTCTGGAAAGCACCTTGCAGTGAGACCAAAGAGTTCTGCAAACCTTCAAGGTCTGAAAAGTGCTTAAAATTGCCCCACAGAGTTCCTGGATATTCTGTGGATGGAGAGTAACACACCCTCTTTTCTCTCACCTAGGAAAAGGAGAGGAGTCATACCCTGACCTTCTTGCTCTGGTCATTGCTGTCATTGTCACCATCATTGTGGCTATGGGGGTGAAGAACTCGGTGGGACTGAACAACGTGCTCAATGTCATTAACTTGGCAGTTTGGATCTTCATCATGATTGCTGGTCTGTTCTACATCAAAAGTGACAACTGGGCTGAAGGGCAATTCCTGCCGTTCGGATGGCCAGGGGTAAGTCCTGGGAGCACGCAGGGACTCACAGCACCTGAGTGCTGCTACACACTCAGCTGTGCTCGTGGTGTGCACACCCCACTTCTGCTGCACCCTCCAGAACCCAGCTGGGGTACCAGGAGGACAGGCTTGGATCCAGACCTGCTCTCTCTGCCAAACCCTAAGAGTACTTCAATGCTTTGCCCTTATCTCCCAACTCCTCTTAGCATAAACCCAGAACTTTTCCAAAATGTCCTGCTGCAGAGCCAAACTCCACATGAGAGTATCCCCAAGGAAATGCCACTAATTGCTGGGCAATGGAGCAAAATGCTGTGGCTATCAGAGATGGGGCGCTCCAGAGAACTGGCTGAGCCTCTGCGGAGTGGGGAGATAGTTTTGTTGGCTAGTTTTCAACAACAATGTTCTCAAGCATTTGTTTTGAGCACTTCATAATGCCACCTGCCAGTACTTATTTTATGGATGTTCTCTCAAAGCTTACTGAGAATTTGGACATATTTGGCTTTTTTAGCTTGCTTGAACTGGTTTTTATCCAAGGATGAACAGAGACTGAAAATATCTCAGCTGGCCTAAACCCAAGATAATTTCTCAGATTTACACTGCTCAACTCCACTGGGGTTTTGTGCAGAAAAATAAGCAAGAAAGTAAAGTAAACCAAGAATCTTGATTGTTGAAAGGGTCCCAAACTGCTGTACAATCCCTGCACCTTCCTTCAGTAAATCAATATTTCTCTGCCAGAGAACAACAGTGAGAAGAAGAACACTGAGGCTCACTTGAGAGCAGAGATCATGCTTACCTTTGAGTTGTGCTTTATGCCATACAGTGGGAGTGAAAAAGAGAAAATAGAAAATACCTGTTTTGCTCCAATTCAATGAACCAAATATTTCCTGGCAAAAAAAAAAATAAAAGTTTTAAAAGATAGATGCATACCCAAAACACATCAAATCAGTAGGATGGTCTTATCCTTTTCAGCTGGTTCATTGTCTCACAAGTTGTTTGTAAATGTAAATCCACCACCAAGCATGTGTTAGATCCCCAGGAGTGTAGGGGATACTTAAAAAGCTTAATTACAGGCAGTCCCTGAAAGAGGTGAGTTTTACTGTGTGCACTACCACTAGACAGCTGAGATGACAGAGCTGTGATGGACAGGTAACACTCAGAAAGCTACCAAGATGTAGGCAAGGGTTTCACAGCTCCAAACCAGCTCATTCACGTCCAGGCAGTCTTTGCCCTGCTCCAGCGTTCCTCTTCTATAAATGTCCTCGCTAATACCGTATATTTTAAAAAATCACATTAAAAGAAATAACCAAACAGTACAAATAATTCCTCATCCAAGTGCTCCAATGTGTGCTCCTAACCTGTCTGCAGCTTCCAAGCAAAACAGAGGTTGTTTGGGAAGCGGCTCACATCTGATGGCTGCTGCTCTCTCCTGCTTCCTCTGCGAGCGGATCTTGCTGCCACATGAGACATCTTGCTAAGGCAGAACGTGTAAACATGTTCCAGATCCCTACTAATAAAAATGGATTTGGGGTGGAGGATTGTGAAGCAAACCTGAAATTGGTTGATTGTCTCTTCTGTCACTGGCAGGATCTCCCAGCAGATTCAGACACTATGCTGGTGCAGGTTTCTGGGGTGAGCTGCAGGTACCTCCAGTGCCTCAGGGCACAGGTTAAAATCTTTTCCCCAGACCAGATCAGTGGTTTAGGGATACTTCCAGGGTCAATCCCCAGCTCTACGTGTGCAGCCCCTGACCTGCCACCACTCACCCTTTAGCTCAGACAAGGCAGAGTTGGGCTGCTCAATTTTTGCTCAGCTCCCTCTCCCTGGCTGGGTGCTGGCCTCCCTCCTGGCACCCAGATGTTCGATCCTCCCCACAGGTGCTCAAAGGGGCTGCGACCTGTTTCTATGCCTTCATCGGCTTCGACATCATTGCTACCACAGGAGAAGAGGCGAAGAATCCCAACACCTCCATCCCCTACGCCATCACGGCCTCACTCGTCACGTGTTTGACAGCTTATGTGTCTGTAAGTAGTCCCTACGCAGGTGTGAATGTACATAAATATGTATGTATGCATATATATATATATGTAGCATGTGAGTCCCTTCTGGGCAGCTGTGCAGTGCCTGCCAAGGCTCCTCTCCGTTTGTCCCCAGGCTCCTCTCATCTGGCAAGTCCCCTCTGCCAGCTGCAGGGATGTGGTGGCAGACAGCTTTTGTTCTCATCCCCATCCACAACTATTTTTGCACCCAGGAGAGCAGCAAAGAGGAAGGATCAGCAGCATTGCAGCACCCTTTCTGGGTTTCTGGGAAAAGCAGCACTGCCTCTGCTGGAGATATAGGAGAGGTTCCAAGTGAGGGGAAGGATAGGCAGGGATGGCTGTGTGAGATTCCACTGCTCTGCACCCCAATAAAAGCATGTCTGTGCTCAGAGATTTTCTCTGCAAAAGAGCAAAAATTGGTTATGAAGGAGAAAAAACACTCTTCTGACCATTTCAAAGAAACTCACCCAACTGCCTCTCCTGCAGGGGAGCGGGCTTTTCATGAAAACAAATTCTTTGACTCAAAAAGGGCCAGAGTGTTGCTCCAAGCAATGCAATCTGGATTTGGAGTCTGCCCCAGCATTATTCCCAAAGAGGAGTGCAGCCAAAATGAGTGTTACTCACCCTGCATGTATGCCCAGTCTCACCAGTCACACCAGTCCCACTTGACTCCTGCATCACCACTGAAGTAAGGTTCAAGCATCCCCTTCTTGCCTTTGGATAGCAGAGACTAAGACCCCACAGTTTTCTGGACTAACCACCCTATGGCAAAGTGCAAACAGTCCTAACTCCAGCATTTTACATCCTCTCCACAAGGGACATAGGGATACAAACCAAATCAGACCTGAAATTTTTTGGGTTTCCACTCTTGAGAAGCATCCCCCACACTCTGAAAATCCCCAGCAGTCCCCCGTGCTGCTGCTGATACCCCTGTCCTGCTCCTCTCGCCTTCCCCAGGTGAGTATGATCCTCACCCTGATGGTGCCCTACGATGCCATCGACACCGAGTCCCCACTGATGGAAATGTTTGTGGTCCATGGCTTCTACGCAGCCAAATTCATCGTTGCCATTGGGTCTGTGGCCGGCCTGACTGTCAGCTTGCTGGGCTCCCTCTTCCCAATGCCCAGAGTCATTTATGCCATGGCTGGTGATGGGCTGCTGTTCAGGTCAGTCGTGCCCATGCTGGCATTCATTTTTGACCTCTTGGGATCTGAGGGGAAATTGTACTGGGGGGCTGGGGGGCTCTGACACCCCGGTAGTGTTGTCACTGCAGGGAGAAATGGGCATGCATAGACTCAGTGGGTGCAGAATGGGGTACAAGGCAAGGGAATATCCCAGGGAGAAAATATCATTCTGCCCTACAGTTTCTCATTTGGTGCCGGCACCTAGCAACTCTGATTACATGAGGATCAGTGTTTAATTCAAGAGTTACTTGCAAAGGGGGAGCCCTGGTGGTGTAGTGGTTAAGCACACGGCATAACAAATTGCCGAGGCTCGGGTTCGATCCCGGCTAGGCTGCTCCCCGGGCAGGCAGTTGCTCGTTAGCCCTGCAAGGGGGCAATCTGCCTACGTCCTGAGGAGGACCTCAGCTGCCACTGTCCAGAATTGCTTTGGCCCGGCAGATTGAACCTCGGGATTAAAGGGTGGGCTCAGATCTGCGCACCCTGTGTCTCACCTAAAAAAAGATCCAGTGCGCAGGCTGGGAGGTCTGAAAGGAAAGAGGCCTCCCCCGGATCTTCGTACGCAAAGGCTGGCCAGCTCTACTTGCAAAGGAGAGCAGTTTATATGGATAAAATCTGAGTACTTATTTGCAAGTATCTGAGTGCTTATTGTAGAGCTGATCAGACCTAGATCTAACTCCAGATTTAACCTCAGCAGTATTGCCTGTCTGGAGTTGAAGTTCCAAAAAGCAAAAGGACCTGAAGGGATCTCAGTTCTGAGTCTGTCCCCTGAAACCAGGGAAGTGCTATTGCAACAAGGAACCTCTGAAATCTGTGATTTTAACTTTCTGTGACTGTTTCGCACTCCAGGTTTTTGTCCCATGTCAGTTCTTACACGGAAACCCCTGTCGTGGCTTGTATTGTGTCTGGGTTCCTCGCAGCTCTGCTGTCCTTGCTGGTCAGCCTGCGGGACCTGATCGAGATGATGTCCATCGGCACCCTGCTCGCCTACACGCTGGTGTCCGTCTGCGTCCTGCTCCTCCGGTACCAGCCTGAGAGCGACATCGACGGATTCGTCAAATTCCTCTCCGAGGAGCACACCAAGAAGAAGGAGGGCATCCTGGCCGACTGCGAGAAGGAAGCTTGCTCCCCCGGGAGTGAAGGAGAGGAGTTCTCTGGCCCACCAACCAACACGTGTGGGGCGAAAAATCTGCCGTCGTTAGGGGATAATGAGATGCTAATTGGGAAATCCGATAAATCCGCCTACAACGTGAATCACCCCAATTATGGCACCGTCGACATGACCTCGGGGATAGAGGCAGATGAGTCTGAGAACATCTATCTCATCAAGCTGAAGAAGCTGATTGGCCCTCGGTACTACACGATGCGGATCCACCTCGGGCTGCCGGGTAAAATGGACCGTCCGACGGCGGCCACTGGCCACACGGTCACCACCTGCGTGCTCCTGCTCTTCGTCCTGATGTTCATCTTCTGCTCCTTCATCATTTTTGGGTCAGACTACATCTCCGAACAGAGCTGGTGGGCTGTCCTCCTGGTCGTGCTGATGATCCTGCTCATTGCCGTGCTGGTGTTTGTGATCTTGCAGCAGCCAGAAAACCCCAAGAAACTGCCCTACATGGCCCCGTGTCTGCCCTTCGTCCCTGCCTTTGCCATGCTGGTGAATATCTATCTCATGCTGAAGCTCTCCACAGTCACGTGGATCCGGTTTGCTGTCTGGTGTTTTGTGGGTGAGTCCCAGGTTCATTTATTTTAATTTTTTGATTGACACTCTTTTGGAAGGGTGTTAATAATAACAACTTCCCTAATTAGAGAGCACAGGCTAATGCTGGGGATGTATCCAGTCCTTCTGGAGAAAACACACTCAATGCTTTTTTGGCTCTTGGGGGCTATATGTGAAGCTGAAAATCCAGGGAAAGCCCTTCTACCTGGAAGAAAAGATTACTCTAAAACATCAATTTAATTTGCTGTGATTCAGCACTTTCCCCTGTGGATACAACTAATACCTCTTGAGCTGCCAGCAATGACAATGGGTCAGTTCAGCCACTGCATTAGGTGTGATGAGCTCCACCAACCCATCCACGGCTATTGGGGGTGGCACATCCCATTGGTTTTTCTGGCAGAGATGTGTGGTCCTGATTTAACCTCACATCAATCGCCCACAGCTGGTCCGTTTCAGGTGGAGTCTGGATTTCTCTGTGCACATGTCTGGGGTAGGTTAATCCCATGATCCACTGGAAATTACCTCTCTGGATACATTTGGTGCCAGGGAAAGATTTTGTGCAGGAAGGTGAGATCAGGTAGGGCTAGCAGAACTCATGGGTAGCTGGGGTCCAACCCTCTCCCTCTTGCCCTCCTCAGGTCTGCTCATCTACTTTGGCTATGGGATGTGGAACAGCACGCTGGAGATCAGCGCCCGGGAGGAGGCCCTGCACCAGAGCACCTACCAGCGCTACGACGTGGACGTCGACCCCTTCTCTGTGGATGACGGCTTCTCCTTCGCCCCCGAGGGCGAGAGCTCCCCAGCCTGGGGTCCCTCCGAGGACAAGGGCTTCTCGTACCAGCAAATGGCGGGGGCCAAGGAAAGCCATCGGACAAGTAACAGGTCGAAAAGCAAAGGCCGGCACAAACCGCCGTCAGATGCTCTGATCGCCAACGACGAGTTGGACTACTCGCCCGAGTAGCAGGACGGGCAGCGGGGCGCCGCACCGCCCAGGCAATGAGGAAGGGTCCCCGTGGCTCCCCTGTCCTGCCCCATCCTCCCCAGATCCTCCACCATAGCCCTGCTCACTTCCGGTCCTCGGGACACGCTCCACGATTGCCGTTGACCCCGAACCAAAACCACCCGTGGCCTGTCCCAGCTCTACCAGTCCGGGTCTTGCTCTGGTGAATGCTGGCTGATCCCCCAGCACTGGCTGATCTCCCAGCACCAGCTGCACCAGTGGAGGCGGTGGAGTGGGAGACGTGTCAAACTGGGAGGGTGGAAGGAGCGGCATGAGGGGACAAGTCAAATTGTCCTTGGGGAATGTCCACCCGACAGCCGCAGCACTGGGATGCCACTCTTACATTTTTGTCACTTTCTTGGCATGTGGTTTTTTTTCCTTTGGACCACCTAGAAGTGATAGCTGAGCCAGAGGCGCAGACGGGTGGGTACATACAAAATGGGGATGGACACAGTTTTCCCTGGGAGTAGCTCAGAGATGCATAGTTGGTTCCATTACAGTAAGGAACATTTCCACGGCCTGTTCTGGCTCGGCGCACACAGCAGTGCTTCCCCCAAGTCCATCCCCACATCCCAAACCCAAATACTGTGATTCAAAATTAGTCCATGTCTCAGTCCAACCTTTAAGTCCCAGCATGGCCTAACACCACAAATCTATATCTGGGAGCCTGATCCCATTTGTGGTCATAGCAAGGGCTGTGACCCACTCTTGGTTCAACCCTCCTTGTATGAATGGTCAGTGAGGACCACAGACTCTTCCTCTGAGCATCACCAGTCTGAGGTTGGGCACTACTTCCGCCACCTTGTGTCTTTTACAAAAATGACTGTGCTGTCATTCTCTCACAGTGCTGGGCATCTTCCAGCGCTCACTCTGCCCGCAATGCTCCAGACACCCATCCATGCCCTCACAAAACAGGAGTGTCTGTGGGTCAGCCACGTCTTGGCAGGGCTGGGCCGTGGATAGCAAGCAGAGAGGACTTGGCGGCTGAAATTTGGGTCCCTTGTACAATATTCTCTGCCATCTGCACCTTGTACAATAGTCTCTGGTTTTGACCTTGGCTTGGTGGGTGCTGTATGAAAAACAATGAAATGCTGCTCATTCCGTAAGTGTCCGTATTTCAGTCTGAAACCAAACAGAGCTGGTGGCTTGCAGGGCAGGGGTGGTCAGCAGGTGGATGTTAAACCCCCTGAACATGGCCACAGCTCCCAGAAGTGCCATCAGACTCCCTGCTGCCCCTGACCTCACAGAGCCATCAGGCAGCAGTGATGGGGTTTGGTCAGTGATTAGCAGCAGGTCCAGTTGTGGAGCCCATCATGCTTAGTGTAAAACACTGTGGTGGAGGAACATCTTTTTGCATAAATAGTAACCAAAACCCATATCAGACAGCAACTCTCATCCTCCTCCCCAGTTGCCAAAGGCTGCAGAGGGATCCCTCCCAGGGGCTCCAGTGCAGCCCAGACCAAACCCCAGTACCATGGGCTGCTGCTGGCATCCCAGGGGACAATTTAACATCAGCAGGGGCAGGATTTCCAATATGGAAATATCCTTGTGGATAACAAGATTGTTATCATTTTGTCCACTGGATGAGGCAGAGGCCTCCAAAACACCTGCCTGGCACCTTCTTAGGGCAAGAAGGTGCAAAGGGTGCCTGGACCTGTGCCCATCCCCGTCCCCATCACTCCTGGGATCCAAGGGCTTGATGGAGAGGCTCTGCCTGGGGCTGCAAAAGTTTCCCTGCAGCTCCTGTCCCAAACGGTGACAAACTACAGTCCTTTCCTCCGTGGAGAAGAGCATCCAATTCTGCAGATCTTAACCTGGAGTTCTCCGGGCAAGCCAAGGGAAGTTTGGCCTCTGCGGCAGCTTCGGGGTCAGGGGTGAGGATTTGGCTGAAGGACCTGTAAGATTTCCTCTGGCATCGACTCCTGCTGTCCACCCCTGCCGTGCTTCTACAAGCAGAAAACCTGAGTATGTCCCACCAAAAAGCTGTTGCAATGTGCACCACTCACAGACCAGCTCGGGAAACCTCTGCTGTGGTGCTGAGCTCCTCTCGTGACAGTCACTGCTCACCCACGCTTGGCTGCTCTCCTCCTCGATGCCTTAGAAGTACCCGAGAGAGATGGCACCTCACAGGTCCGGCTTTATGTTTTCAGGGAGAAAGATTGATGCTATTTTCCTACCAGCTCTTGTACTATATCACATCCAAGGCAGTTGTTTTTGTCCTGCTTCCGCACGGTTTTTGGGCATCTGCTGAGCCACAAACTCATGCCCAAGTACCCTGTTGAGTCGAAGCCCATTCTTCTTGCAGCCTTAATCTCTTGCTGTGGGGCAGTTACCAGTACCAGTGTCTGTTGTCACGTCTGCTCTAGTTACGCTGTATAATTTGACAAGGGCTTGACCCCTTGCTCTTTGGTGTCTGTAGGAACCTCTCCATTGGATCTGAACAGCCTTTTGGCTGCCCCTGTTCCCATTCATCCCTCCTCCTTCCCCTTCCCGGGGAAGTGCTGGGACAGGACAGCTGTGCCACATCCTGGGGCCACCAGGAAACAGCATTTGGTGCCACGGCACTGTCTGATGTGGATGGGCTGTGGTCAGCCCTCACCATGGCGGGGGTGGGAGCTATACCCTCCCCTCCTGAGCCCACCACATCCCACACAATAGAGGTGTTTAAGGAGAAGGTGGCCAAGCCACAGGCTGGGTCTTGCCTGGGTTTGCCTGTGGCCAAGGGCTGGTTTACAGGATCCCTGCTCCTTGTTCCAGGCAGCAGTTCCTGGGAGATGTGCAGGTTCAGCCTCTGGGAACTCACATGCTGTCTCTTGCAGCAGCATTGGGCTCTTCAGTGGGCACGAGCAAAGGTTGTGAAGACAAAATCACAGGATGTGTCCATCGCCTCTGGGCACCACTGGCCAGGGGTCTGGGAAGAGGTGCAAGTGCTTGTTCTGCATCCAGCCTTTCCCCTGGGTGCCCTGAGCTGTCAGGAGGACACGGCAGAGCAGGACCATCCTGCTCCCACCTCTGCTGAGAGGCACAAAGCCCCTCAGTGCCTGCCTGCCCTCCATGGGGCACATGTCCTGAGGGGCCAAGTGCATGGTACAGATGGAGCGTAAATACCTCAAACCTTCCAGGCCGACTCTGTAAGATCTCAGCCCCTCCACAAATTCACACAGTCACGACCCCTGTGGGCCCAGCATTCCGACATCCTCCACATCGCAGCAAAATCACACCCCAGCAACATGGGATGTTGTAAATCCAGCTTGTAAATGACCTCCACTTCATTTTGTTTGGTCTTTCTGATGTATATCTTGCTTTTTTTTTTTTTTTTTGCAGGTGGTACTTTCTGGTGTAACAATTCTCTGCAGTTCTGGTATGAAGTTGGTGTATTTGTTAAAAGCAGTTTGTTCTATCCATTTCTCTTTTTTCGTGGTTTCCAGAAGCCCATTGGTGCATTGTACAATGGGATCTTGTAGTGTGTCATGAGAAAGAAAAAAAAAATGCAGATATGTTATGGAGTGATTTTTATTTTCAAATGACTGTGTTGTTGACAACTATACATATAATACATATATATGATCAAGATACTAAGAAAAAAGAAATCTAAATTTACCAAAATCTGTATATTTTAATAAATGCATAAAGCTTTATTGTGTGCCTTTACATTTAAAAATCAAAGAGGAACTAAGGGATTTGTAAAGAAAGCCAGAGACAAATGTGTCCTAGTATTAGTTGCTATAGTAATGTAAATCTTTTAAATGAAAGACTAAACCAAAAAGTAATAATAATAATAAAAAATTCCCACGTAAATTTTGTTAAGCTAATCAGTACCTGAAGATCTGATATTTTTAGTGCTAAATTGAAGCTAGAGATTAACAAAATCTTGCTTTAAGTGATTCAGAAAAATCCATTTAGAAGATCCATTTCAGTGAGCTGACTTTGTTTTTTACTTGCAGTGTTGTGAGAGAAAATGGTTATCTGTTTACACAATAAAGAAAAAAAAAAAAGAGAAAGAAAAAACCTAAAGCCAATGAGCACAGGTTGACTATTGCAGTGCAAAGGCCTGGGGTGCCCCAATATCTTCCCATCTGCTGGCACTCACCTTTCCTTGGGGGAACTGAGGTGTCACAGCACTGTCTCCTCCCTGCACGGGCAGCGGGGCTGTGGAGAGACAGACACAGCTTCCTGTCCCCTTTGGAGCACTCAGGACCTCCAGCAGACCCCCCAAGGGCTTCTTCCTGCTGTCCCTGATATTTGGGGAGTGGGGAGCCTGCCAGGTGCTCTCCCCATTATGGGAATAGGATCAGCAGCTCCAGCTGGTCCTGGTGGAGCTGGGGAGAGCTCTGCTGGGCATCAGGGACCATCACCTCCACACCAGGGTGACCACCACAGCTCACAGCCACCACTCCACACTTGGTGTTGGGAATGGTGTGGAGCAGTTTTTCAATTCAGGATAATTATTTTTGATCCTATTTTGAGGCTTTAGGTCAGAAAATAAGCACTAAAAGCCTTCATGAGCCAACAGTGCCCTGGCCAATCCAGACCATGAGAGCCCCAGAAGGGAGCAGGGTGTTTTGGGAAGGCACAAAGCAGGTGTTTCATCTTTGATCCTTTAAAAACTAGAAAAGTTTAATGTTCTATGTGCTTCCTCTGAACACTTCCTCTCTGTGATGCCAGCACTAATACCCCATCATATTCTTGGCCCCATCTCCTCGCGCCCCACAGTTGCAGATGTGTGTTACCCCTGCAGCTGCCGTGGGTTGTTTTGCTTTTTTTGGTGTTTAATTCTTTTCCCTGAAAAAAACCTTTTACTTCCGCTGAGCAGCTCTCCCAGGGCCTTTTAAGAGCTGGATTTGGGGTCAGATGCTGGTAACCTGTGACTATGGGCAGAGCACACAGAGCCCCAGCACCATCCCCTGCCAAGGGTCCCCAGCACCACGTGCATGAGGATCACGGAATGGGTGAGATTAGAAGGGACAAGGTGCATCCCAAGGGTTTGGACAGCAAAAATTCCCCTAAGCGTTGCCTGGCAGGGCTCGTTCCCAATCAGGTCATGCACCTCCCGCAGCACCAAATCCCACCCCCTGGCATCCGACACAGGTGTTCCTGTGCTTTTCCCTCCCAGCTCGCTCCAGGGCTGCTTGCAGGGCAGCATTCCGGCAGATTTCTGCTCCGAGGAGTCCCACGCCGCTGTCGGTCCCGGGGTTGAGCGGGTAAATCCGCGGGCACAATCCACAATCCCCGGGCAGCCTGCACAAGCTGGCACGTCTGTGCCTCCCTCCGCCTGGGGCACCCGCACATCAATGGCAGCACTGACAGCGTCCCCCGGCGCGTACAACAACGCCCTGTGCCCTGCCCCTGATGTCATGGGCACAAGTGTCCTGCCACCGCCCGCCGCCCGCCCTGGGGACATTGCACAGCGCTGCGCAGCTCGCACAACAGAGCTGCCTTCAAGGCTGCTCGGTAGGAAAGGCAGATGCTCGGGCTGCTGCCCGTCCCTGGGCCAGGCAGGCAAAGGGTCACTGTGGAGCACAGCCAGCCTCCCTTTGGATCCTTTGAAATGCTCCAGCTTCCCACGTGGAGGAGGGGAGAGGTGGGAGCTGCAGCATCCTTGCCCATGGCTGTGTCGCTCAGTTTGGTTTCTCCAGTTGAAGCAGACCAAGGACAGTCCTGAATGCACAAGGCTTGACTGACAGCCTGGTTTTCCCATTATTCATCACCCAAAATACCTGGCTGCTCAGACCCTTCTCCTCCTCCTGCCTCTCTGCTAGGTCTCTCCCCTTGCCCATCTCTGAACAGCAACTATTCCTCTTTTCCTTTTCTTGGCTTACACAAATTGTTTGAACTGAGTTAACATCTCCAGGAACAGATGGGATTTTGTACCAGTGTAATTAAATTCCTACAGCCTCTGGTAAGGACAGAGTTAGATCTTGATCTTACACAGTTTTAATCAGAGCGATGACCCCAGATCAGGCTCCTACTTCAGTCTGAGAGCACTTTCAGCAACAGAAGGTCTCAACTTCACAGTGCTCGGGGTCATTTCCACCACTTCAGGGGCTTTCTAATTCTTCTCAATACAAAGAATCCCACAAGTGGCTACCACAGGTACAAGCAGCTACTGAGAAGATTGAAAGAACCAAAGAATAAGATAATGGACAGTCCTGTGCAGGAAGAGGACTCATTGTTTAAATATTCTTCAATTAATGCCACAGCAAAGCAGAATTTTTCATCCTGAACTGCTATTAAAAAAAAAAAATCTTCAAAATCATTGGCAAACCCCTGTCATGGAAAAACTGGCTTATGGAAACACACAGGAAGGAAGGCAAAAAAAGAAGTCAGAGGTTGCAGGTACTCTGTTATTTATTGTACAGTATTTCACTGAAAGTACAAAGGCATCATCAGTACTCACCAGAATTGTATTGTAACAGGTACATTATACTGCGTGTTAAAATGTGCTGCTTTAACGTGGCAAGACAGAGCACAAACTTAGAGGAAGAAAGAAAGGAGTTTAAAAAAATGTAAAAATACATTTTTTAGTAACTGATCTGTACAAAAGAAAAAAAAAGAGTAACTAAACCAGAGGGCAGGGATTAGAGCCCCCAAAGTCATTTATAACTATTTTAAAAGGCACTGTTATCTACCATGTCATTAGGACCTTTGGGTTCGGTTTCCTTCATACTGATGACTGTGGGGGTGGGGGAAATACTGTTACTAAAATGATCAGACTCATACAAAAGTATTTACAGAGAAAGGCAGAAAAATCCCCTCCTCTTATTCCAAAAGAGAAACATTTGCCCGGTGGGAGAGGACAGCCTTCCTCCCTATCCTCCCTCCCCAGCCGTGCCAGAGCCATGACCTTGAGCGGGGGAAATCAGTGAGGAGGAGAGAGAAGCCGTCAGAGTCCTCCTAACAATGGGAAAGTGTCTCTCCTTTCTGTTTTACTGCTTTAAACTCTCCTATAATCAGGGGAGCTAGAAGATAAACTAAAATCCCTAAAACCCACACGACAACCCCAAACCATCCTGGCTGCAAGAAGATGGGGCAGGTGGTCGGGACAAAACGGGGAGGACCAGGAGGTAGGGCTGGCTGGAGCTGTCTTTCTAGAGAAAGGGGGGGAAGAGACAGGGAGAATAATGCTTCAAACTACCAGACATTTGTGCTGCTTTTCTAAATCTCCCCCTGGGAGCCTGACAGCCGCGCGTGTCAGCAGAAGCAAACCCAGGGCACACGAACCCACCAGCCAAAGCATCCGATGGCAGCCGTGGGGCGACCCCGGGGCGTCTACACGTGAGCGCTCTTGGCGTGGGTGGGCGAGCTGGATCCCGAGCCGTAGTAGAAGCGGTTCTCGCCGAAGGTCTGCGCGTCTCCCGAGCAGCACACGATGACGCAGCCGCCGAAGAGGCAGAGGGCAGAGCCGATCCAGCCCGTGTACAGCGAGTAGCCGAAGCTCATGATGGTGGTCTCGCGGTGGGCGCACACTGGGAACCAGATCGTCGCCACCACGCCGCACATGGCTGGGGACAGAGGGGAAGGACAGCGTTAGGGTTCCGAACTGGAGGGCACTCCAGCATGTAACCCTGCCCCTGCCGTGGGACACGCCGCATGCAGCTGGGGACAGAGAGGAAACTCATCCTTCTTCCCTTCCAGTCCCATGGTGGGACTCAGAAGCAGAGGCATCAGAGCTGGGTCCAAGAGATCTCCAAGTAGGAGAGCCTCAGGAGTGAGAGATGGAGAGAGAACAGCCATCTCTCTCAGGCACCAAGGAGAAGGAAAAACAACTGCTGCCTGACACAATCCGATATATTCGTTAGAAGGGAAACAGATTTGTTCCCTAGAAATATCTTTAAGAGGGAAAAATGAGAGTCATCCCTGAAACTGATGTTCTGGAGAGCTGCAGAATTAGGAATAGATCAGATATGAAGCAAGGCCATGTAAAACATATGGATCAGTGGGAGAATAAAATCTATGGACCAGAGCGAGCTGGTTTAAATCCCTATTTCCACGTGGACTCACATGCTGTGTCCTCAGCCCATGTCAGTCCTCATCGTTGCAGAGGCTCTACTAATGGCCTAATGATCACATAAACTTCACCAAAATACCCCAGCACTCTAAGGCAGTTTACAAAGTTTAAGGTTTATGAAATATGAGCAGAAAATGAGCAGGGACAAAATAAGCAGCAGTTAGGTATTGCTGGGTTTTTTTTATGAAAAAGGAAATATCTTACAACTCCGGAAAACAGATTCCACTTCCCTATGGAAAATTTCTGTCAAGCAATGGGGGCAAACCCAGCAAACCTCTCCAGACATTTACTAAATTGAATAAAAATGGGATCTGAAGAGTCTGCAGAAGCAAAAACAGGATCCTACCTAGAGACTACAGCGGGTCAAAAAATAACTGCAGGCTTCACGTTTTACTTGAAATTCCATAGGGGTTTTTTCCACAAAAAGCAGGAAGGCAGCTGCAGTGGTGCTGTGAGGTGACATGTGAGGGAGACAGTCCCCACAGAGTCCCCACATGCACCGAGGGCAACGGGAGTTGATGGTGTTAATCACCTCCCAGGAGCAGGTCCTAAAACAATACTCCTTGATGGCCTGTACATCTGAGAAGAATTAATCTGTCAATATTTACTTGCCTCTGGGACAAGCTGTGCAGGACTCCATCCTTGTGGCTATCAGAGAATCAGAGCAAAACAATAACAGGAGCGTGGCAGCGTTACAGATTTCCACCGACCGTGTTAAAAGGTATCTGGAGGCAGTGTCAGAAAGTTAAGGTTGCAAGAGGGAAAAAGAAAGGGGTAGGATTAAAAATAAAGTTGTTTAGTTAAAGCAGAGAACAAACCGTAGCTCCTGGCCGGTACAGCAAAAAACCCATCCCCAAAGCTGCAGTTATTGTGAAAGAAAATATTTTCTTATGGAAAAGAGAAGAACATTTGAAGGATGCTTATAAAGCCAGAAATAATTTTGGGCCTCCTCAAAGGAAGGGCCCCGCAGCTTTGGAAGGAATTTTGGAGAAGGCAGGGAGGGGACAAGAGCATTTCTCCTGCCTATGGAGTGGTCCTGCAAACAGCTCGTGAACCTCCAATGCTTTAAAACAAAAATGTATCAGTTGGGAATCCACAAAGCATTCTAATGGGCTCTGGGAACAAAGCTGCTTTGTTGTCCAAAAAAACACAATCATCTTTTCTTTCTCTGTCAGCAGTAAATATATATATATTTTTGTCTATAGACTGTAAGAGCCTTATCTCTCCAGACCCTCCCCCACAAGACAGGATCGAAGCAAACACTTGCACTGGGGTGAGAAGAGCTCTCAGGGATGCTCACACAATGGCATCTTCTGTGCATGTGGCTCCACTACATGTAAAACCACCTTATTTTAATGCTGACAATACCAGAAAGCTGTGAAACACAAGCCAAGGACTTTGCCTGGGTTCACTTGACCTCTCTGTCCTCGGAGGCCACCAGCTGCCGTCAGTCACCAGTGACCCCATTGCTGAGCAAGAGGAATGCCCTGGAACAGGACTGGGCTTCATCACTCTGCATAGATTAGGTTGGGCTGTAAATCCTCTGAGGGGATGGGAAAAGACCAGTCAGCAATTGCAATATTTCTCCCTGGGCTCATATTTTGTTCTGGTTGTACCACAGGGAAAGGCAGAAAAAAACCGCGATTGCCAAGAAACCCAAAGAGATTGGAAAAGGAGTTTCAGGGCAAGTTTCAAGTTCTAAAATGGCCACCTACATGGAAAAGCAGTGTGGATAGAAGTTCCTGTCCCTTCTCTTGGGCTGATGTCAAGAGAACCTTTGCCTATCTCTAAACAAGAAAGCTTCAGACAGTAGAGCTGCTGACTGTAGCCAATACAGTCTAGCAGAAAAATAAAAGGTCTGCAAAGAGAAGGAATATTTTCTATTAGAGTAACCAAGTTAATTGGAAAATCAGACCTGTTTTGGGGCACACATATATGGAAATCTTGCCTGCCTTTGGCAGCTGGAGCAGGCAATCCTGTAAAAGCCACTACCTCTACCTAAAAAATCATCTCAGCACTGCATGGCAAGAATGTCCTTTCTCCATCTGATTGCTGTGAATCCACAGCATCCAATACATCCCAGATCCCAGTGTTTCCAAATCCTTTTAAACTGTGGATTTCCAGTAGCTCAGTCTGCTGAGATGAAACTCTTAATGCTCAACATTAGAGATACATTTGAGTCAGATGGACGTGCACAGAGACAAGCTCCCCAGGGGAGCTGGGGGAGAGGGAACAGGATTACTCTAACTCAAGGGACAGTGAGTCCCTGCCAAATTCCTTAACAATAAGTTAAAGGCTTTCTGCAGAAGAAAGAATACTTTTCTTCCACATCTAAATTTAACTATTCCAAATTGCTGACTCAAAGTCACACGGATTTCTCTTTCAAAGCATTTAGTTGAAAAAAATAGATACCATAATTTTTTCTATATTCAAGGCAATATTTTTATCTTGGTATCTATGGTTTTACAAGTAAATGTCATGTAGTCTTCACAACAACTCATTAACTTCCTTTATGTAGTGCACAATGGCTTATTTTGTAGTAGCAATTCCCACTAACATATATTTAATCTATTTTCCAGTGTCTGAGTCCCTCTTCTATGTTGGGAAAATGCCCCCTTGGTTACCAGCAAGGGGTCCTCCAAATTAGTATCAACAGCACAGGCTAGGGTTTTTCCATCAACACCAACACGTGAAATGTTTTCATACCAGCTCAGAGCAAAACCTCTGCTGACGGTTGTTTTCAGCCATAAATCAATTTTCTTGGTCAGATAGGATAAAGCAAAGCCATAAACACATCAGCAGCAGGAGAGCAGGGCGTGCACACAGGTTGCACGCCGGCAGCCTGTGATTATCAGTGGACAGAAAAATCAATGGAATATCTGAGCCCATTGTTTTCCTGGCAAGATTTCAACTTTTTATATACATAATTTTTTTGGCTCCGTACTGTGTTTCAGTCCCTGTTTTCCTTTATAACAAATTTCAGTGACAAACTGCCACACCTTCCCTGAGCAGCAAGTGAAGTCTGCCATGGGACCAGCTCCCCTCTTTGCATCCCCACTCCCTATTTCTGCTGCATTAGGGAAAGTTTTGGGGGGCCATTTTCTTTTAACCAGAGCTCTGGATGTTGCTCTCCCCTAAGAGGAAAAGTCTGGAGCCTGTGAGGTTGTAGAAACCATGAGTGAGAGTTCAGTGGCCAGGGGATGAATAAAAACAGTCTAGGGCATGTTACTTCTAGAATATAATGGATTTTAAATCAGTATTATATCTTTCAGGGCCTGATCCATGCTTGCTAAATGCTCTGGAATGGTGACACCTCATCTTGCAACTAACAGATCATTAATCAGCTAAACTACTGTCAAAGTCCTAAACTCTGTACATTATTCTTCTTCCAAAGGGACTGTCTTGCTGATCAGCCTGGAAAAAAATGGGCTTTGTAAATGTAAATGTGGCCTGGCTTGCTCTTTCTAGTTTTAAAAAAAAAAAGCAATTTAGGAGCAAAAGAAGCTTATTTATTCTTCATTTGTGATCTGACAAAAAGAGCATTATTGTAATTGTGACTAAAACATTGTGACCAGGCTGCTGATCCCAGCCCAGATCATTCAGGACATCAGTGACAGGAGTAAATCACTTCACCTGTAGCTTTAGAGCTCACAGCGGTGAAAATCAGTAAGGCTTGGTCCAAATCTGACCCAAATAGCGTTTGTCTAGCAATGTGTCCATGATACAAATGTGAGAGATACGATGTCTCACATTTCCTTTCTTCACAGGATTTACCTAGTGGGAGAGCTCTGTTCTGAGGCAGAGGGAAGCCAGGCTTATGGAGCATCACAAATCTCCATCATCCCCTCCTGTCTGTCCTCCTCCCTGCTGTCCAACTGCAGCATGACTGGGATGGGATTGTGGCACACCAGACCCCAAATCCTGGTGGGACACTGCAGCATACAGGGTTTCACTTGTTCTAATACAGCAGTACCAAACACTGTCACTGCAACTTGTCACATGTGTGCTGGTCCTGTCATCCTCTTGCCCTTTGGGATTTTTAGACAATTGTCCTGTCTCCACGTCTGCAGCCATGCAAGAAGGGCTGACTGCAGCATGGTTCTCCTTGACTGGAACCAAAAACTCATGGCTTTTGTGGCAAAGTGCAGCTCTGCTGGGCCTCCCCATCCTGGGCAGGGCAAATCCATCAGAACAGACTCCTCCAGCAATAAAATTTCATTCACAGGCAGAAACTCCCCCCACTTTTTCTTTCACTTTTCCAAGCCCAAATGCATGACTCGAGGTTCCGGGGCAGGGATGAAGGTCACATTCCAACATGACTGTTGATGATTGGGACGTCCTAGACAAGCCCTATAAAGCTAATGTTAGGACTTGCAGCTGTGTTTGTAACCTCCACAGGCACCAATAGGGCCCCTAGGACTCAATCCCTTGGATTTGGGATGTATGGACTTGTACTAACCACATGGTGACGGAGGAGGGATCACTTGCATAGAAGGAGCATCCAGAGGACAGCCCTTCCAAGTGTGCAGCTATATTCAGTGCCCACTTGAAAAAAAAGAAGAAGAAGAAGAAAGAAGACAGGCATGATGTCAGTGCTGGCCGCCAGCGAGCAGCAGAGCCACACAAAGAGGCCACTTTGCCTCTCCCCTCCTCCTCTGCCACAGACGGGTGAAAACAAGGCCCTGCAGGCTGTTGCTGAGATGACGAGGCCTCAAGAACATGCAGGTGTTGCATGGGGGACAATGAGCTCCACAGTCTGTGCTGCTCAAAACAATCTCCTCCACAAGCACCAAGGAGGGGAAGAAATTCCCAGGGGAGCTTGGAGGCCGAGGGCGATGCTGGCCAGAGCGGGTTGGGAGGCACAGGGGACGTGCCAGGCCTCTTCCCATGTCCGTACCACCTCCATGCTCCTACGGTTGCCACAGGACCAATCCCTCTCAGTAAGGGCTTCCCTTCCCATGTGCCTCAGCTTACTTTCCCTGGATGCCCAAGGAAAATTTGGAGGCTATCCATTCCCTGTGAGATGCTTGGAAGTTTAGACCCTCTTCCAAAAATCACTCCCACAGTGAACCAGCACAATCAGTGCCTGCAGGCACTGCCCGTGTTCCGATGGCCTTGCCAGAGCAGCCGTGCCCAAGGACTCCACAAGGCAAAGACAGAGGGATTCACAGCCCTCCCCCTAACCCTGCTTCACTCCCTGCCTCCTGTCCTTGTCCTCCCACTCCTGTCCTTGCCTTTTGTCCACCCAAAGGTTGCAGCAATTCTGGAGAGCTCCGGGGCCAGCCCAGCCTGCAGAAATCCTTCCAGGAGAACACGCTCAACCAGCCTGCACCATCCTGGAGCAGAGGACAAGCTCCAGACCTCCACATGAGGCAAGTGCCTTACCCAGGAGGATGATGAGGATCCCTCCCAGCTGGGACCGCCGGTACTTGGCCGCTCCAGGCTCGTGGCCCATCCGGATGCAGGGCAGGACTGTTATCAGCAGGAAGATAGCAGGGAGGCCCAGGACGGAGGCAGCGATCATCAGCGCTCGACATGCTTGGACATACCCTGTGGGCAAGGCAAGGGATGAGGAGTTCATTAACTGGCACAAGAAAAGGAGATTTTGGACAAAAAAAGCTTAGATTAGAACCCAAGACTTGCACGGAGTACAGGAAATGGGTTCATCCCTGTGTAAACCTTAAATCTTCATCAGGCATGAGGCAGTGAGGCTGCAGTGCAGTGGGGAGTGCATGAACACAGTGTGCAAGCTCACGGTTTTCCAACAAATAAACAAACAAACAAACAGCACTGCCCGGAAAACACAAGCTCTTCCCAGAGAGACACTGAGAAATCACGGAGCTGGAAAATACGGGAAGGGAAAGTAGGAGAAAAGGACTGGAAGGAGTTTCCCTATATCTTCTCATTGCAAGAGTTTGATTAAATAACAAGAATTTAAAGTCCTCAAGATTAAATAACAGGAATTTGAAGTCTCAAAGACTCTCCCCTTATTCAGGGGGCTGAATAGTTGAAGACCCACTACTGACACTGCAGGTCCGTGGGATGCTGCCAGCAGCTGTCCCAAGGCAATGACCTGAGAGGAGGAGGAGGAGAAGGAGGGATGCTCCTCACCCACAGCCACATCCCAGCACTGCACCCCAGGAGCTCAGCCTGGCTGTGGGATCTCAGAGGAGATCTGTGGCTTCTCCTTAGGGAGAAGACCTTGCAGAGCTGCTTGAAGTGCCTAAGCAAGGGCCACGTTATTCCTCTGGGTTCTTACAGACATCACAGGATCTCCCAACACTTCATGAGCTCCCATTCCTCTCCTACCTGTCTCTGTGCATGAGGCAAGAGGAAATAGCAGGGACATGGGGATGTGGGGGTGCTGGGCAAGACCATGACATTTCTGCCACTCTGGGAGGGTCTATGTATTATAATATATGATTTAAAAAATATTTATATATATTATGCATACCTAAATTTTATATATGTTATATGTAGTGTATATATACTGTACAAAAATTACATATAAATAAATTACATGAGATCATTGCTTGCATGCAAAAGAAAAAGGACAAATGTCTGATTTGCCCCAGTGCCTGGCGACCTCCCCCAGTTTTCAGGACAGTCTCAGCACAGTGGGTGTGCTGGGTCTCTGTCCCCTCTTAATTACAAAATGAAGCTGCCAGATGCAGACATGGAATTTCATGATTCCTCAACCAACACCAGCAAAGATGGGCCCACAAGCACAGGTACAACACCAGGAATGAGGATTTTACTGTTCCTGGAATTGCAGGCACTGCGTGTGTTCAATATTTCCTTGAGTTTTTCACCAGGAATCTTAAAAAAAAAGTTACCTGAGGAGTTCAGGGCATAAAAGGAGACCCTAAACAAAGGAGATGGCTGTACCCAGTGTGGATTCTGTGCAATCAATCCCAAGTAAATAAGAATAGAAACAATTAATTTTAAAGACTTGACTCAGACAATGAAAGGCTCTAAATATATTTCAGCTATCAGGCACACAAGGATAAATTTCCCCCTCATGCCAGGCTGTGGTTATCAAACAGGCTACAAGCAGAAACATCTTGGTTTGTGATTTGCTTCTGCTCGAGGGAAGCTTTGACCTCTGCTGCTGCAAGACCCATTCCCTTATATATTAAGTTGCATCCTCTAAAGTTTCTTTGGGGCAAAACCTTCCTCTGTCTTCTCTGCTGGATCAGATTTAACAACAGTAGCACCAAGGAAGGCAAACTTACTAAATAAATGTAAACACACAGAGAAAGGGAGAATGAGAGACTGAACATTGCTAAGCAGCGTGTGACATAGACCATGCTCTGTAACAGAGAGAAATTCAGGAATAAATTGTAAAAATTATAAAATTCTTTTCACAACAATTTAAACGAATAAATAAGGAAACATGAAAGAAAATGACAAGGAATGGTCATTTCTGCCCTGTCAGCTTTGAGAGAGAGGCACTTCTGATGTGGTACAGGAGTTGCAATCTAAAACACAGCAGAATGAAGTGCTACAGAGTGAACAGTGATTGAAACAGGCAAGATCACTAACAAAGCTTGCAGGAACCAGACCTCACAAGATTTTGGCAGGTTTAATCAGCTCAGAAGATGTATTAATGCTGATTAAACACCTTGCTTAAATTTTGCTTTGCAGTAAACTAGATGAAAGTTACTATATAATTTAAAAAATATTAATCTAAATATAGTTACATCTGTTTGCTGTGTAAAAGTTCTGTCTTGCCTCAGAAGCTGTGGTAAGCACAAGACCATCAAGACTAATGATGTTCTTCTGAAAGAGTAAAAGCCATAGCAGCATTAAAAATAGATGCTGAAAGATTCATTATGCTCCAAATCACTTTAAGGAATCAAACCTTAACATTTGTAATAGTTCACCATCCCCTTGAAATCCCCTATTACACCTCAGGGTGCTCTGCATGTTTTGCGGGGCAATCTAGAGACAAGATGTGAAAGGAGCAGCGAGCTTTTACTAAGAGCACTGATTAAACATTAGCTGGATTTTAGTAGCCACGGAAAACACGAGACCTGGGCACGATAAAAAACAGGTGTAAATCAATGAGAATCAGGCCAAGAGCTACTATTCACCTTCTTTGGTGAATTTAATGGATCACCTCCTGGGCTGATGAAGCTGAAGGAGCTTCACCATCCACTCCTGGGGCGGCAGAACCTGCGCTGCTCAGGGCAAGGCTTCAGCTCTCACTCGGGGTGGGGAGAGGAGGATGGGACACACATACCTGGCAGTATGAGGATGTCCACGAGGGGCTTGCAGTGATAGAGACCTGTTGCCATGACACAGTCTGCCCACAGCCCCTTGGATCCCAGCTCGTCCATTTTCCTGCAGGTGGTAATGGTGTAGCCGCACGTCACCACCCAGTCGTTGGTGGCCGTGGCCACAACCACCCCAATCCACCCTACAAAACTGCAGACAAATCCAGCCAGGTGCAGGCAGGTGGCCACCATGTCTGTCCTTTAGTGGGGAGAGCTGGACAGGACAGTGCCCACGGGTGATCAGCGGAGCCGCACGGCGAGGTCCCGGCTGCAGGAGCAGGAGGGATGGGGTTTGGCAGGACGAGGTCCCTGATCAGGCTCTGCTGCGAGCACTCGGCTGCCTCTGCCCAGCTCCGTCCCTGGGAGGGGTCAGAGCTGCCTCCAGCCCCATAACGCATGGGAGGAGCAAGTGGGGAGCCCCAACTTCTGCCAGAGCATCCGGAGCGTCCGAGGGGGAGGAGGAGATGGACAATCACACCCAACCGTGCTTGAAAAACAAACCGGAGGGGTTTATTCAAATGCAAACAGCCTGACTATTCGAAATTTAGCGTCGAGGGAGAAAAATTAAGGCAGTGTTTGCGTTCTGAACTTTAACAGTCACACTGGTAACTCCTCATGGAAAGGGAAGAAACGTGGTGGAAAGTTACTCATGAGGTGGAATTGATCACCTCATCATAGCCATCAAGATTGATTTTGTCCTTTTACAGCTGCAGTAAAGGGACGAAATCAATCTTGGGTCTTTCCTGACGTTTCCAGTAATTGTAAGAATATAAAAGATCCATTACTGCATTCTCTGCTGTGCCCGGGCTTTCAGAAATATTAACAAACCCTCACTGAGTCTCATATACGTGTTTAACAGCACATTAGTCCCGCTTTTGAATGCTCAAAAGAAAATGAGCAGCTTTTAACTCAGACTTGTGGTCAGAGTAAATTTACCGTATGAATTTTAGTACATTTGGTAAAACAGGAGCAGCCCACTTCAAAACGCCAGAGGTGGAGAAACTTCACATCCTCCCGTTCTGCATCAAGGAGAAACAGGCAGGCTGGGTATTTTCCTAACTTGGCTCTGTATTTTCACAACACATATGTATGTTCTCGAGTGCCAGCACATCCCTGAGGATATTCCGTCGCTGGGTGTCCTCCTCCAGCGCTGCTGGGTTTGCGCAGGGAAGGTTTGGAATGAGGCGGATGCCACATGCCTGGAGAGACCACTAGTGGAGAGCTGTCTGCCGTGCAGGGAAAAGGCACAAGAAAGTGACACAGCAATGAATTTCATTCACTCCTAGAGCTGTCAGGGAGAAGGAAATACTGGAAACTCCACTCCGAGTTTAAAATGCCAGGAATTAAATATATCCTGCTCCTCATCCAAGGGTATTTTTTCCCATTCTTTAACAAATAAAGGGAAAAACACGAACAAGAGCATCCTAAGCTTTGTCAGTCACCTGCTCCTTAGATCCAAAATTCAAGGACATGAGGTCACAGTTTTCTGTCAAAGCTTCACCTGAGCACCGGAGCACTACAAAAATAATTGAAAATTATTTTCAAAGAGAATCTGTTATAATAAATATAAATTTAATAGTTGTTTTCACATTTGTTTTATATTGTTGGTTACTCCTTGAGTTTTTTCTATACCTGGTTTATGGCATTTCTGTGAAGCCAAGCTGCCAGCTGGCCTTCCATGAAATTTCCTGATGCGTTTCCACCTTCTTGCACAGCTTATCCTCCTACTGCACCCACCTCAGGTGGAGCACGCTGTTACTGACATCAAACCACCAATTTTATCTTGCCTAGGGTTCAATTCTGAAGGGATTTAATCTTCCACTAAAAAATATTCCTGCTTATTTATTATTCAGGAGATGAACTTGTCATCTCTTGGGTGAAACTAGTGTTGTTCCACTTCTTGGACTGAGCAATTGCATTGGACAGATCACATGTCACCTTCTGAATTCAAAAGATGACGAATTTAATCTCAAAGCTGAGGTTTGGAATCATTTTACACAGTGATAGTGCAGGCACATCCTAATGTATAATGTATTTTTTAAATGCTGTAAAGTATTCATGGACATATACATCCTTCTGTAATTCAGCCTCCTACAGTTTTGGTTTCCTTAACCACAAAAGCCTCATGTTTTCCTTAACAAATGTTTTTATCAAGGAGTGTGCAGAAGCAAGGAGTAAATTTGACACTTTGGTAACCAGCACTACTCAAGAGAACTCAAGCTGGTGCCCACAGGGCACAGTGTGAATTATTTCATTAATGTCAATAGAGACAGGAGACATTTATTCTTTTGTCAGTGTTGTAAATCACACCACCAACAGTTAAGTGAATATAAGTTCATATGAGGCAAGTGGACAATTATTTACATGATCAATAAAATATGGAATGACTTGCCAGCTGCATGCCAAGTAAGCTGATACACTTTGGGCAGAAGTCTTGAAAGCTGCTTTTTAAAAAGCAAGTGCTACACAGCCATTAATTCCAGCAACAGTGTGAACTCCTTAAAAATTAATCTTTTCACCCTTCGCTCACAGAGTTTTCCCTTGATCTGCATTGTTCTCTCTGACAAAAGACAGGCGTTGCCATCAGTCATAGCTACCCAAGCTATCACACTCCATGGCTTTCTCATCCAAATGACTCACCTTGAACTTTTTCTTTTACATTTTCAGCCTGATGGTTTCTTCCCTGTTTGGAAATACAGCAGTATAAAAAAGCAGGATGGGATGCAGAAATAAACAAGTGGTACAGTCAGTTCTTAATTTTGTTCTGTACTGAAGGCTGAGCTCATCATTGTCATTTTCATCTTTATCCTGCTTCATATTGCTCCTTTCTCTCTTTAAAATACAGGCAAGCACATGGTAAGGGCTTGCAATGATCTGAAATACCATCAGGATTTCCTATATGGGAGAGCAGTTCCTTAATACAATGACAAAGTATTTTTGCACTGATTTGAGGTGAAGAAAATATAGCAAATTGAGTGTATATGCATGTGCTTTCTTACCTGTCAAGAAAAACCTCTCAGTATCAATAAACTGCCCCAGAAAATCTCCAAAATATAATTAGCAGTGAGTTGTATTTTACTACAATATAGGGGAGGTTAAGTGACCAACAAAATGCAGTTTATTGTTTTAAGTGATGGAAACTCAATGTAAATAAATTCTTGTGGAAGAACATGCAGTTTAGAGGAACTGCTCCCTCTTTTCACCTCCATCGTTCCTTCCCTCTCCTACTCCCGACTTTTCTGCTATTTAAGCTCCCTGATGCTACACAAAAATGTCAAGGTAATATAACCACATGGTTATACCACAAAAACTAAGAACACCTGAGAGTAGCTCGCCATCAGCAGCAAATACTTTTTCAGCAAATACAGTAAAATTCTCATTTCTGATTTTAACTTTGTATAAATCTCAGCATTTTGTGTGGCAATGTGTGTTTTTAATCTCATTTATTATTGAGTTATGGAAGAGAGCTGTGAACAACTCACATATTGCTTGAGCAGTCAAGTAGCAACAAAGCTGGGCACCAGAGAACTTGCCAAGTATGCAAGAAGTTCTATTTTCAGGTATAAACACCAAATTTA
The DNA here is from genome assembly GCA_013396875.1 of Vireo altiloquus. NCBI lineage: Eukaryota > Metazoa > Chordata > Aves > Passeriformes > Vireonidae > Vireo > Vireo altiloquus. The sequence goes on along the minus strand of VZRF01010396.1, from coordinate 1,571,664 downwards.
TGCCAAGATACACAGAAAGCTTGGTGCCAATACCTTCACAGAATCTTAAGAGCTTTAGAAAGTGGATCCATGGGGAGGGAAGGCTTTAATCTTGTAGATTTTGTTTAAAATACCCTTTAGAGAAGTGGGGACCTGCTGCAGGCTGTGAGAGCTCTGCTAACAAGTTTCAGTGTCATCAGATTTTAATTTATTGTTATCAAAGCAAGGAAGGTCTGTCCTTAGAAAAGAACCGAGTTAAACACCTTCAAAGAGCCAGGTTTAGAAGTCAGTGTTCAAAAATACGGTAGAGACACATGTTCTGACATTACAGTTCTTTATTTGTTTTTGAATCCACAATCTATACAGGTATTTACAAGGCATGGAAATGGATAACAGCACAAAATACAATTGAGGTATAAGCTAAGAGCACAGTATGTCATGTTTCAATAAATATAATTCAAAATTTGTAAACTAAGTGACCAGATAGATGCATCTTGTTTACTAAAACCATATAAAATATCTGTTAAATCTCACGTGAGGTAGAGGACAGTTCTGTGTGTCATGTAATGCAACCACAGCAACGCTGACAGTAAGACTGTACATCATTGGCAAGGTATTAAAAATTGTTGAATGTACTGATCATTTTTCACAGGCTTTTCCTATGGTTTCAGAGTAGTCATTCAACCCTGTTGCCTTGAGCTAACATGGACTCGGTTGTTTTGCAGCTACTTTCTGTCACTTGAGAGAATTATACTGGCATGTCAACAGCAATAAATACTTTAGAGAGGAGGATGAAAACACAAAAAGCGTTCTGTCAATCACAGAAAGCAATGTGATGGCAACGAAATATTTCAGACCAACTTTTTATTATTTCCTAGAATTCGTTTAAATACAGTACAGCTGTGCTTTCCTTTAAGTGAGGTATCTCTTAGAAGAAAAAAAATTCAATTGATATTGTTACACTTAATTAATTTTCAAAGAGCAAAATTTTATACTGTGTTTGCTGTGCTTGATGAAGTGCTTAGAACTCGTTTTTCAAGCATTTTCCAACTGAACCACTAGCCCTGAAAAGAACAATTTGCTAAGTAATGGAGACACACTATAAAATCATCGTGCAACTTGTAAGCAATAACTGCTTTCACAAAAGCTAAAAAATGCCTGTATTTTTTAAATAGATATATGCAGCAATTAGAAAATTCTACAAGCTTTCTGTAAAGAAAACCAATGAACACTCACACTACAAATGTAATAAGCAAAAAGAAAACTGAAATTTGCAGCTTTCTGCTGCTTACTATCAATGGCTTAAATAAAATTACTGAAATATTGCAAGCACAGATTAATAGGTAGGAGAAATTATGTCTTTTGTCGACTTCACCATGTTATAGAAAACTCTGTTGTGTGGATTAATTACACGAATTAAGTGCAGAAAAAATACAAAGTTGTTATCTTTACTGACAATCAAAATATATACTCTACAAACAAGTGAATTCTAGGAAGCTGACCATGACAGCATCTCAAGGCCAACTTCCCAACTAATGCTAGGAAAGGTTTCCAAAAATTTCATAACACATTCTAGCTATCCCCTCCCCCAATACAAAACAAGAATGTATGAATAAAACATTGTGACTTCTAAAATACAGGCCAAGACATATTTCTTTTCAGGCCACCAGTAGCTTTATGCTGCCACCCAACTTTTCCTACATCACTAATTGCATTATGCCTTTACTATGTACAGATGGTTTTACACCTAAGCTATCAATATATTAAATATAGAATAAAATTAGTTTAAGAATGTGAAACATAACTACATTCATCTAAATACTCAAACTGAACAATATGCTTTACAAAAACTAAAACACATACTTAACTAAATTTGGAGATTTAGATAAAAATCTCTTTTGTTGAGGGACACCTGGTTACACTGTGAGTGAGGGTGTTTCCAGACTGCCAAAATTACAAGAGTTTTACCCTCTAAGCTCTTATATTTTATTGATTAAAGTATACAAAGCATGTTAAAAGTTCTCTTTTAAAAAAAGTATAGGAGCAGATTAGGTATTCACCTTGAATCCTACTTATTCCAAAAGGTGCACTAGCCAACTTCCATCTTGGTGTACATGCTTAATAAAGCAACTTTCAAACTATACACAATTTTAAGACTTTGTTCTACAGGCTTCATGTCACAACTATCTGGGAAAATTACCTCTTGCCTGAAAAGATCAGCAAGCAATGACTAAGGTAAACCAAATAACAATACATAAAATGAGCAAGCTATGACTAAAAGCAAAGACCTAATGACTGATTTAGTCTCTACCATTAAGTGTGCACTTAAGTGAGGGCCCTCAAGTGTGCATTCCTATGTCAGGCTGTAAAATGAACCATTCGATAGAATTAGGATAAGGTAGCAAAAAAAGGTCAACATATATTTGTTCTAGAACTTAAGAGCATTATTTACAATTTACTAAAAAACTATCTTTCAAAGACTGTGAGCACACAAAGGTCTATGGCACATTTATGTATACATTATTACTTAAAATCGGTATAAAATTAAGTCTACACGTATGAAAATCGTTTATGTTATGTCAAGAGCCTGAAAGTAGTATTTAAGAATTTTAAGAGGATTACAGTAATTTAAAATGCATTCTAACTTTAGATTAACTAAATGGAATATTTACAAAGCTACTTTTAAGGTCATTGTAATAAATGTTCCATTAGCTTTATCAGCCAGATGTTCAAAAACTATTAGGAGGCCTTATCTGCAATTGGAATTGGTAAAACTTCCTATAGCTGCTGGAGTTCTTGCAACAGTGAAAATATTGGTACAAAGGACGGCCACCAGCATTTTAAGAGCCTCCAGCAGTGACCCAAGTGCTGGCTGAGGCACAGGAACCTGGGCTACACCAGCCCTCCACTGCCACTGCTGAACAACCTCTGCCCAAGGGAGACATCTGAGCAGAAGTCACAGAACACAGACAAGACCTGAATGGAAACAGAATATTCACTATAGTAATCCCAGGAGGATTCCAAACATTCAACAGCAAAGCTATAAATACTGTGGTGCATCAGTCCCTGCAGCTGTGAGAATGAGCTGTGGCCTTACCCACACCGACAGCCTGGGCCTGCCCCAAAGCACTGACACTGAGAAGCAACACAAACAGACCCTCTCCATCCTTCTGCAGCACCCAGGCAGAACTTCCCAGTTTCCCAGATCATCCAACACAGGATCTGCCAATCACACTGGACAACCTCAAGCTCTGTTCCCCAGCCACCACACCTCCAGCAACACCCCTGCCTGTATATCCTGTATACATCCCTGTATCCACGGGTCTGGTGGCTGGACAACAAAACATTCACAGTGTTTTTAAAGCAAATGGTGCACACACAACCAGAACCATTTAGTCAGCACCTCTCCCTCCAAACCAAGCTGCAAAGACAGGCCTCTTCCTTTTTAGTTTGGTTTTTTTCATTATTTTTTTTACAGCAAAAATTTGGAGATGGGAGCTGAAGAAGAGAAAAATATAATCCAGGTCTTCCTTTCTGGCATGAGGTGGAACTAGACGATCTTTAAGATCTCTTCCAACCCAAACCATTCTATGATTCTCAACACTGACAAAGAAAATTAATTTTTTTAACCTAACTTGCTTTGCTTGTCAGTGTAAAGACGACACAGAGTTCATTAACAAAATTGTACAGGTATTTAAAAAATCATCCTATGACTCCATTACTTTTAATTTACCACCCCATTTCTCATTCAATTTAAAGATATGTGCAATTTTATCTTTCTCTGTGATATTTAGTCTTGTTATACCACTAACAGAGAAACAATAAAGAACAAGAGTTTTCATTTTTACATGTAAAGGGGAAAAAAAAAAATCAATGTAGGCTTTTACTAGTGGTTTCCTCCAAAATTAACTGAATTATTAAGAGAACATTAAACTTAAGTACCTGAAAACCAGAAACTAAAAGCACAAGTTAAAATTATGTAGTGAAATACTGGAATTACTAAAATATTCCAATCACTGACATGATCAGCTAACATCTGCCAGCTGTATCCAACTTTTTGGAGAGAAGTGCAAAGAAGTTTTTCTTCATCCAACTTCATAGCCATGCATTTAACCCACTAGGAACCAGACTTCAGAAGTACTCGAACATTATATATATACATAAAACAGTAATTCTGTACAATTACACATTTCCCAATGTTATAGCTTAACAAACATGCTGTATTTTCTTAATTCATGGTAACCCTACCATGCCATTCAAATACAGAGACTATCAAAATGATTTTTCAAAGTGCCATATCTCAGAATTTTATATTTTAAGCTATGATCAAAATGTCAGTTAAGGCCTGTTCTATGTAATGAAAGAAAAACCCACAAGTTGGCAAGAAGCTCAAAGTGTGGAGGCTTAGGGTACTAAAGAAATTAACACATATTCCTTAATAAATACTATTTTTTCTGAAAGCATTAACATCGGAAAAACAGTTCAGTCAAGCTTTCTCAGTTTGTAGAACGAAAAGCCCCACCTTTAAGCCTTTTCTTCCAGCAGAGCAAGCAAGTGCTGGCTCTAATACTCCTTAGATTGATAATGAGTTGTTAAACAGACAGTACTGAAAAAATCAGCTGACTTCACATCATGAAATTATGGGAAAAACTCATGCTGGTAAATCACTTTCAATGCTCAATCATCAATCAATTGTGGCAATTTTGAGCTCTGCCTTACAGACAAAAAGCTGCCTTTACTTTCCTCAGTTTGAGAGTATTTAATTCTCACTGAAACCCAAACTATTTTAGACCTTGAAGAATTCAGGATGCTTTTTATGTACTTTTATAACTAGATGTGCAATTGATAGCAAAATAAAGATACCCACATATGCTTTAACAGACAATGTTAAAAGGTGTAGAGTCCTTAAGACTGCATTAGAAAGAGACAAACTGGTCACTCTAAATCAAGAGTTTCAGTTTTTTCACTGTTTGAGAAAAACACCAGTACAAATCAATGCAGATTTTCATTGGTTAGGAAAATCTAAAAATGTCTATCTATCTCTATTTATTTATATCTATGTATATCTTCATCTGGACCTGTCTGGGAAACAGAAATCCATAGAGAACACTTTTTCTCAGCACACAAAAATTGTTCACAATCATTAAAACCAAAACACCCTGTTTGAAGGACACAGCTGTGCTTCCTCTTCCAATTTCTATTTTCCTTTTCCATTTTTTGAAGACTTCAGGATCTGTAGCTTCAATTCCTTTATCATCATCTCTAACTTTTCCCGGGCCTCTCGTTCCTGTCTCAGTTCATCCTGGAGCTCTTGTCTATCTGCCTCTGCATGATCCAACCTCTGCCTCAACTCTGCCAGCTGTGAAACAGGAGAGACAGAGAGGCAGAGTAAATTTTTGCAAACTTATTTAAAACATCAAGAGGTCACAGATGGCCACTCCATGCATCCAAGTATTTCAGCCCACCAGAATTAAGCAGTTATCAAGAATTACACACTCACCTACTACACCATTAGCAAACAATGTCAAAGTGCAAAGTTGCATAAACATTATACTACAATTGAAAAAATGAGAACATCTAATTTTTAAATGCATGTTAAGTTGTAGTTGTATGAACTGTCACACTAGACTGTCAGTAACACAGAGAATCTGTTGAGAAGCTTGTGATGAAGTCTGCATTGGATGTGTCACAAATCCCAGAATAAACTGCATTTTTTCATTTCCCAGGTTCATCTCTCTTACCTGACAAAATATTACTTCGTTATTTCAAAGCCTGAATGCATTTCTAGAAGAAACAAAACCACCAACACTGTTTTCTGATACTCCTTAGTATAAATTAAACATTCAGAAAATTTTGAACATAACCATCTGTGTGTGTGTGTTCAAATATAAACCTGAGTCCACACAAATGTTTTTGTGAAATATTTCGTGTTTAAACACAGAAATTAAATATTCTTTTCCTCTTTGGAATACAGCAAGGTACAAATTTGCTAGAATGTCACCAAAATTATTGACAGTGACATCTGGAAACATCTTCTCAGGTATGGGAAAGTTACTTATTGCTTATAGTATACTACCAGCAGTTAAAACAGGGAGGAGACTCAACACCAGTTATCTTCTAATCCCATTGATTTATGGGGTCATTTCTTACTAAAAGACTTCATCTAAAAAATCCATCTGCCTTTATAATGATAGGTATCTACCTGGTGTACATCATCACTAAGCATCCATCTCACTAAAAATTAAGAAGATAGCTCATGAGAATGAAAGAGCAGGAACATACAGGGTATTTCTGGTGTTCACCAACTGCTACAGAATGTCCTGGGGGAAGGAATGGCTGTGCTGATTTTAGAGGAACACCACATTTCATCTCCAATTCTATACCCAGAAATACTTCAGCAGTTCTTAGGCAGCAACAAGCTGTTAATCCAAGTCCTGACTGCACAAGTGCTGCAGTGAAGTGCTGCAGTGCAAGAGTGCCCACTACCTGCATGCTGTAGCATGTCTCTGGCTGAAATTTGATTTCCAGCTCTAAGGAAAGGCTCCAGTACTGGTTATTCTGCCCTGCTGTGATTGACAGGGTGAAGCAACTATTTCAAAAGAAGTCAAAAAGGGGGAGAAGACAGTGCATATACAGAAAGGCCTAGAAAGGAGAAGAGACTTTTAAGCAAGTTGCAAATACCAAATTATTAATACTGTTTAATGCACAAGGGGAGTTCCTTCCAGTCCACAGTTCTCAGACAGAAAAGGCAGCCTGGGCAACTGCTTCGAGAACACATCAGATTAAGGCTTTTTTAAAATGCTGTGTACACAGCTTGGGGAAGTTCCTTGTTCCCAAGACCTCTGTTTAACTCTGGTGCTTCTTGAAACCAGAATCAACTGCAAGGTGTGATAAATGGAAAAAAAGGTTCAAATTATACGCTGTGAACAGATCTACCACAGAGGTAATAACAGAGAAAACTTTTACACAAGGAATGTATTTAGTTTTCAAAGTCTAACTTCAAAAGAAACACACAACCAATCTCCTTGGAGAACAATCCACAGTTTTCACCCTCCAAAGGAAGTAAGCAGCACAGCCCTGTAAAGCATGCTATACATCATCTCCATATATTAGAACACGTTGTTACTTGCACTAATAGGGCTTGTACCAGATGTTTAGTAAATCAGGCCTTAGTCAGAGAGGATTATTTCTGGCAGCAAAGGCCTGGAATCAGTGGAGTGGGATGTCATGAAATTAAATTCGTGAGAAGGATTTACGATGCGAGTCTCTGCCCTACTCACCAGAAATACCAAAACCTGTCTCTCAAGTACTGCCTGTTTCTCAGTTTGAGTCAGTAAGAACAGGAAATATACAGAGTTGTGAACAAAGGACCACAGAGCTTTACTGCACTCAAGTTTTGGATTTTGTTCACTTTAAAAATGAGTCTGTTAAGACTAGTCTTCTGTGATATGGTGCAAAATAAAAAAATTCATCATCACTAGAGCTGACTTTTAAAAGGGGCATTCCAAGGTTCCCTTCGGCAATAACTTTACTTTTTCCCATTGGAATAATCTCCAGCATAAAGAAGCAATTGTAAAAGCTAAAAGGAAAGGGAGAAGAAAAAAACAACTCCATAGGTTTTGACATATGAATCCAAGAGGCAAGAATGAGAAACACTAATATGATTTTCAATTCCAAGAAAACTCTTGGTCAAATGCTTTTGTACAGCATAGAAGGGGATCATCAGATAATGCAGAAGGTTCTATCACCGGGAACAGGAGAGCAGCAAGGTAAGCTGCTAATGTGACAAAAAAATCATTCAGAGGTTTGGATTTTTCATTTTTTTTTTACATAAAATAATGATCATGTTTAAGTCTATACCATGAGCAAGCCCATATACATTAAAAATGGAATTTGTTTTAAATGAGGATGTAACAGACTTCATGTTTAAGTTTAAAATCTCATCAATAACATCATGTTTCCGTAAGTTGCATTCTACCTCAGTTTGAATCAAGGAACAGGGAAATAAATATTGCCGTCACTGACCTATTTTGGTATTTGTCTGTGGTGTCAGAACACATGAAGAAAATGAAACCTTAAAGTGGTTGAACAACAACTTATGATTTCCTGTTATACTAAATATGTGTTGTTTGAAATAAACCTTCCCTTCTCACCTGCGCTGCATATTCAGCTTCTTTGTCTTTTTCCAAATTGGAGTCACAGCTACATTTTTGCTTCATCACTTGGTCCAGTTTCTTCTCCAAGTCTCTCTGCTCAAAATAAAATTCTTCCATTCTTTGTGCATGCTCTGCTTGCAAACATTCGAGTTCTTTTTGTAAATTCTGCTGCTCTTCAGTCAGTTCCTTCATAGCCTTAGAGTTGCTTAACATTTCCACTTCCTGTAAAGAAAGATCAAGATCACATATTCCTTCCTTCGAACACCAGAAAAATAAAAAACCTGAATTTAAAAGTGTATCTGGAACCAATAAGGCAAAAAAGACCATTTGTAACTACCAGTAACAACAGCCTGATAATGGTATTTATTTACTTATCAATGACAGCCTGGAATTCTACAACATGCATCTAAGTTATAAGAAATTACTTATACTTCCAAGTACATGGAGCTTCCAGAAACAAATTTGCACTTCCAGCAGTGGACCTCAGGAAGCAGCAGCACTGATTCACTAAAACATATTTTGAAGATGCCAAAAGTGTAGCATCAGAAAACAAAATTAAGTGTTTGACTGCTTTGTCCACTGACATTTTGATATTTTTAAACTTGTAATTTTTTTAAACTTGCCTACAAGCTTTACCTCCAATGCCCTATCTGAGCTCCTAGATTCTGAGATTAACATTTAAATTAAAATAAAATATTAGGTCTGTTTCATGAATGCAAGAAGCAAAGACAGCATTTAACTGAATTCAGAAAACAGAAAAGTCACAAATGGATACCAGCCTCTAAAACCATCCATTATTAAAGAAAAGACTAAAAATAAAATGCCTACAAGCAAGGCTTCGCAAATGGGAATAGGAAGGTGGTGTTATTTTTTATACAGGGCAGTGGTAAGACCATTCATAGAACACTGATATCTGCATCTTTAAAAATCTGAAAATCAAGAAATTTCAGAGGATACAGCAAAAAGCAGGAGCTGCTTGGACCTGGCAGCTGCAAACCGAAGAGACACCAATTATTAGTGGGCTCAAAACTCACAAGCATAAAGGATATTGAAGATTTGGTGTCTGGAATTAAGCTGAGGGAAAAATGATCTGTGTGCTTTGGTGTTTCTAAACGAACACAACCTGTGATGTTGACTGTGGAGCCAGCAAGGCCACACCAGCTCCCTGCTGCCCACGGGGAAACGCACTCAGACTGCCACTGTACCATTTGGAGCTGCTGTTTCCTCCGCAAAATCGTGTTTAGTTTTTCCTGCTGCTTGATGTAGGTTTTCATTACTTCTTCCATGATCCTTCCCTTGTCATCCTCACAGCTGATGTCTTTCATGAGGGTGGGGGACAAGGTTCGTCCATCAGCACCTCCCTCAGCACGGCCAGAGTCTCTGGTGATTTTGGAAGAAACACGCTCAGACTTTCCACCTCTCACAGAACGAGTTGACACAGGAGGATCTACACAGAAAATGAACAGAGAACAATAATCAGAGAAAGTTCAATTTCCAGAGAGAAAAAAATGCAAAGAAAACTGAGACCACATACAGGTGAAAGGAATTTTTGGAAATCTGAAGTGACATCACAAAATTCTAGCTCAGTGTTAAGCTTTCCAAAATTCTGTGGTATAAAAATCAAAGACTTCAACACTTTTTTCACTACTCACCTAAACGTTTATGTGGTTGCTCCACACCAGTTTTCAAGTCAATTTTTTCTTGTTCTTCAAGAGAAAGCTCTGGATAGGAGGCAGCTTTTTTGTGCTTTCCACTACTGAGCTTCTTCTCTGATTGCCCAGGTGAGGATTTATTAACTTCTGAAGCTTTTACTGATGTTTTTGCAATATCCTTATATTGAGATGCAAGAGATACATTCGGGGCAACCACTTTATCACACATATAAAGGTAGTAACTGAAAGAGTAGAAGAATAAAATTCATAGTGAAAGGTAAGACATAATAAATGATGGGTGGTTGAGAGCAGTAAGTTTAATTTAACATGAGTTCAAACTGTGAAAGCATCAATGGAAAACAAGCATGTCCTTTTAAAATATTTCCTATGCAAAGGAAAGCCGAACAACCCACTTAATCTTTACTGAGCAGATTATCTAGATAAGGTTTTGAGGCTATCATACAAGTGGATTTTCCACACATGGCTGATTAAGAAAAACTACAGAAAATCATACAAGGATTTCATTTAAACGCAAAGAGTGAAATTAGAATGCCACTGAATCCAGGCTCTTCAGCATTTTCATAATCCTTATATTAGCAATGGACAATGGGGAAGTGCTCAGCGAAGTGGGAATGAGCACCTCACTTAAGCAGCAAAGTTGTGTTCAGACAGTCCTGGGGCATGTCTGAGACCAATGCTGGACTTTCTTTCCCACATATAGTGTGCTGCTGTTTGGATTTTCACAGCTACTGGACTCCTGGGAGCATCCCTGTGTCCTACCCTAACCTCACCACTCAGCCTAGCACAGAGGGAAGAGAGGCCCAGGTGTGTTCAGGTCAGGGCCAACATCGCCACTGGAGTTCAACTGCTGTCTTCAACACTTCCCTTTCTCCTGGTTCTGATGGAAAGCACCAGCAGAAACAGAAGGCCAGGGCCCATCACAGAAGTTCCTCCACTCCTGTGGTTGCGTGGGAACCAGTGCGATGTGCGTGCACCAAAAAGGGTCTGCTCTGACCCAAATTCAGGACCTGTGTAACCACAGGGGGGTGAGGGCAAGAGGAACATCAAGAAAAACTGTTTCCCTCGCTGATGCAGGTGACAAACTGGGTTAAGAAGTCAAGGAAATGAACTTGGTTTCTAAAACCAGAAAACCAGTCCACAGACAATTCAGCTGCAGCCCTAGTTCCACTGAGGAAGAAAGCCTTCAAACAACTCTTGAAAGCCTTTTCTGGGAGGAAATTAAGTTGTCCTCATGATAAACAGGCCCTGTGCAGCTTTAAAATATGAAAGATCAAAAATTATCTGTCATTTCTACTAAGAAAGGGGAAATTTTAATTATATTTCAATTGTATTGTCTGCTGAAGAACACCCAGAGGTCTCAGCTTGAGTCCTGTACCAAAAAACCACTCATAAGCAGTTAATTTTTGATTTACACTAAAAAATGCATAAAAATTTAGGGTTAAATCATTCCTGTGTGATACCTTAAGAGTCTTCCTAACAGTTCAGGTTGCAAATACATTTTTTTCAGTTTGAATTATCCCTAAATAGCCAAAAGCACTAAAATACTTGACAGTGCTTACAGTTCTACATAGGAAACTCAGTTACCTGGGATGGAAAAAGGAAGGTGGTTGAGGATCAGTTTCTGCTTCTTGCTTTATAACTGGATACCACTGCGATAATTCCAGGTTCTGCTGTGGCTCTGCCTAAAGAAAAGAAAATAAACTGGCAATTGAAACATGGATACAGGTAATTTACATTTTTGTAAATACTCCTCCCAGAAATGGCATTTACACCATTAACACAGACACAGCAGAGAAACTGGGGTGCAGGGAATTGGGGTGTCTTTGGCAGAGATGCACGGTGATGCATCCACAGAATTTTCTTTGATCTCAAATTTACCATTGTGGGCAAAATAGCAATGAAATTAAAAGAAAATCTCTTTACAGATCTGTCTAAAAGCTCTGCTGAGTTTCCAGAACTCTGCTAAGCAAGCCTGGGAGAAACAGAAAGCAGGAACTAGGATTCCCAAAAGGTTGCAGGAGCCTTTTGTAATAACGTGTCTATATAAAGTAAGCACCTGCCAGATACTTTATTTCAAAATTAAATGGAACAATGTGCTGGTGTTTCAGGGACAGAACTTTCTTTAGTCATCACAAATTTTTATTACAGAAGCAGTCAAAGCTGCTCCCAATAACATGACAATGCCATTCTCTTCACAGTGGTAAACAAAATTAACTTAGGTGCATCGGAATCTGTAATCTTAAAAACTTCTGTCTATTTTGCATTTGGAAAGCAATTCTTGTTATGTCTTGTTATATCTTCAAGAAATATTTTTGAAATTACTCTTTATTTAAAATTCCTGGCGAAACTTTGTGCTCCCCTTCCAAGCTGCCCCTAATTTCAAGTGAAAGGTGTCTCCTCATGTATTTACAATGGTCTCATAGCTAAGAAATTCGTAATTTCACTGAATTAGAACAGCCTTGGGATGTGGGGCTGTGGTTGGCTGACCCCAGGCAGCTGCCAAGTGCCCACAGAGCCTCTCCCTCAGCACCATCCCCAACGGACTGAAGTTGTGGACAAAAGCAAGAAAGCTCCTGGATAAAGTTGGTTTAAGAGGTGAAGGAAAGAGAAAAATAGCAGTGAAGCAAAGGACGTGGCTCAGTTCCTCCCTCAGACAACTGCCCAGCCAGCCTCCGAACAGCCTCCACCTTGGATGCCAAACCCTCTTTCTCCTCCTTCTATCCCAGTTTTTATTGCAGCAGGTAGAACATCAGCGTGTTACCCACAGTTTTAGCCACAAATCCAAAGCACAGCATCATACAAGCTGCTACAAAGAAAGCCAACACCATTCCAGCCAGACCCAGTACCTTCAACAAGTTGCTCAATTAAAAAACAGCTTATAAAGCTAAAAAAGTTAAATAATCCTGTATTGAAACCTTCATGTAGTGTTCTAATATCTTCACAACTTATGTGCTGTATTATCAGAAAAATTTGTATTTACACATCCTGAAATAAACTTTCAGAGAACTTCATTGCTGGCAGTCAGAGACTCCCAACGACATGGATGTGACCTGTGCCATGGTCTGCTTGATCCAACACCACCCGACCCTGGCAGGGACCAAACCCCACCTACCCCATTCTGACCAAAGCTCCCAACCCACGAAACTCAGCTCTCACAACGAAACTGAAATTTAACTCCACCCTACAGCTCCTCAAATCACTTCCAACACAGACAGAAGGGGGGGGCATAAGGAAGAGAAGCTCTGAAGTTGTAAATTCATAAGAAGGCTTTAAATAATAAAGATCTGAATAATCTCTAGAAAAATGGCCTCATCCTGACACTTGTCAAGTTTTTTCTACTTACTCAGATCATTCTAATAATTTAAATAATCACACATAATCTACTTATACTGCAGCTAGTATGCAGTGATCTGATTTTAGCTTCAGACCACATTTGTCCATATTTTAGGCCTCACATTTTAACATGCTTATATATTTACATGTGAAATTATCAGGTCATATCTATTTTCAAATTACTAGGTCAGATTTTCACTTTTTTTTTTTTACCTATTTTAAACAGAAACTGAATTTACTGTCTACCTATTAGTGTGCATCTTGCAAATGAATTTCATAGCATGCAATCAAATTTTTACTTAGGAAAGAAAACGAAATGTTACCATAAATAAACATGAAGTCTTTTTTTAACAGGATTCTTCCCTCACCATCCAGGTAAATGAAACAAAGCATCCACTTCCAAATATATATATATGTGTATTTCATTATCCAACAATTTGTTTATTTTAGATGCTCTTAAATGAATTGAATTACTTCTACTTGAACTGTTTAAAAGGTTTACATGAAAAATGCCTTATTTTTCTTTTAAGTTAGTTGGACGAAGCTGTTCTTAAAGGAAAAAATACATGGGTTAGTAATGGTTTCAGTGTAATCATTAAGCCAGTAGTTTTAGCAGAGACTGAATTTATAAAACTCTCAGAAGAAATGTTAACCCCCCCACTGTGAGCTTTCTCCCACACACTGTGACCAGCTCAAGGAATCAGTCTGAGAAGCAAGACAAAGTTTTAGCGCAGAGATGACAAGAAACTGTCGCAAAGTCAAAGGGAACAAGGATCTGTCAGCGCACGAATCAGCAGAGACTCGGTGACAGCTGTTCCATGAAGAGCAGGTGGATGTTGCACTGCAGTCTAGAACTCCACAGAAAATTATGACAATCAAGCAGACAACTCACAGCTTTCTTACTAGCACAAAGAGCAGAAAGGAATTGATCTCAAGAGTACTTTGCTCTTAAAATAATGAAACAAAAATGTATTTGCATCATGAGGTGAATAAACTCAGAGTGAAATGCTAAGGAGAAAGAGAAGGCACGGGATCTAGGATGCTCCAAAGACTATGGGACTTAATTCATTATTACTAGACAGGGAAAGACCTAGCAAGGGCAACTGTTCTTCCTGGGCCCTCCAAGATAACCACAAAGATGTGTCAGCACTTCTGAGGACTGACTCAGCAAAGGTGGTGAGGAGGTGACAGAACAGCAAATGGAACATCCTGCAAGTAAATTCCCCTAGGAGTGAAAGGAAAGAGAATGTCTATGTGTTGTACCTGATACATCTCCCACAACACAGAAATGAGGAAAAGAAGTTGTGGCTGCCCCATCCCTGCAGGTGTTCAAGGTGAGGGTGGATGGAGCTGTGAGCAATCTGATCTAGTGGAAGGTGTCCTTGCCCAGGGCAGAGGATGGTATGAGATGATCTTTAAGGTCCCTTTTAACCCAAACCATTCTGTAATTCTATGAAAAGACAAGTGAAGCAGCCTAAGCTTCCCCAGGACAAGGAAAAGAAAACTGCCCTCTTATACTCTTGTAATCTTTTGTACTTCCACAAAATAGAAAAAACCCCAAAACCTCCTCCACTGTATTTTGTTCAGGTTTTCACAGTTTCTCAATATGGTTTCATATGCTGCTTTGTAAGAAAGAACTACACAGGTCTGCAATGGAAGACTGCAGAAAGTTTTAGTAATTCAATTGCAGCAGTCCAGTCCAAATTACTGCCACCGTTAATTTCAGCTGGTTTTTTTTTTATCTTTGCACATGAAACTGAAAGATCTCATTGTCTGAAGTCTGCTGCTGTGGAAAGGGAAGCAGCATTTATAGGCGTGAATATGGAAGACGATTTCCACTGATGCATCCACCATGCTGTAGTTCATTTCCTACACTAGCACTTCAAGAATAAAGACTGACATGTCTTTATTCAGTTGAAAAGCAAAGTCTCTTTGCTAGGAGACCACATCTTCAAATAATTCAGCACGTGGAAGCATGCCATACTGCAGACTTCCATGGGAATCTGCTGTTAAAATCTCTTCCTGCAGACTGGCACCACTGTAACAATACCTGTTACTACAGTCAGCCTTCCTGTAACACCAACTTTTCAGAAATTTGTGCTGGAAGGTGTCAGCTTACAGCACCCCTTTTTGGGCTCAACCATCTGTGCTGCTCTTGCTGCTATTTTGAAATCCACCACAAAAGATCCAGCAGGCAACATGGATTTATCATCAAACCAGCAGCCATCAAACAGACACAGAAACACCAAATACACTGAAAAGAAACAGTTATGGGGCAGAAACCATTAAAAACCTCTTAAAGTTTAAATTACACCCCAAAACTGTGCTTTCTATGAATGGGAACATCTATGATATTAATATTTCTCTGCTGCTTGTCCTATTATTTAAAGTAGAAGCTCTCCAAGGGACAAATAAGCTCTGTATTTTGGAACCACAGCACAGACTTGCAGCAGTATTTTAGGAAAAAATAAGATGTCTATTATTAACTATTGTCAAGATACCGGCCTACAGCTCATTCCTTGGGCTGCTTAAAACCCCCTCTTTTTGGCATATTTCACTGCACAAGTGGTTTAAACAGAAAGCTCTTGCTGAACAAGCAGACTTTGGGCTTCTAAATAGCCCTTTAGCAAAGCACCATTACCCTGCACACAAGTCATGAGATGGGGGGCCAGCAAGCCAGGTTGCCATCCAGCCCACGTGTGCATGCAGGAGTACAAGTAACAAATGAAGAATTCATTTGTAATACTTGATTTTCAAGCTCCTTTCTGCTTTGCTCAGCTGCTGCAGCACACACTGCATAAAACCTACTCAAAGGTCAAATGGGAGAATGAAATTTTCCACAATGGCCTGAATTTTCCAGTCTGTATACCTTAGGACAGAACAAGAACCAACTGAGCCAAGCCAGCTTGAATGGTTACTTGCAGCCCAAAGAGGAAAGAAATTACCACCCCTTTTAATGAGAAATGTTATTTCCATGGTGAAGCTCTCTCACAAATTTAACTCAGGCTTGATGTGACAAGTATTCCCACTTAGAAAAGCCAAGTAATGTGCTTCTAAAACAAGTATTTATGTGTGAGCAGAAAGAGATCTGGGAGTTTTACACCAGGGGAACTTACTTTGGACCGAGTTCTTTTCTGATTTTTCTCACTGAATTTCTCCTTCATTTCCTCCAAGAGATGCTTCAACTCTCTCTCCTCTGATGTGCCCAGGTATTTTTGGTTAATGTGCAGGTAGCAGTGCCACTTGGCCGACTCAAACCCCCAGTGGCAGGTCCTCTTATCTGGGGATCTGTGTGAATGCATCACGAAGGTCTGGGGCGAGAACATCCCGTAGCATTCCAAGCACTGGATACACGGGTCATCGGGGGCAAGGTAGAACTGAGGTGCAAACAACCCCTGGCACTTGCCCAGGCATTCGTGCTCTACTTCAAAGGCACTGCCAGTCTCTTTCAGCTGGGCCAAGGTGTTCTTACCAGGGAGGAAACTGCCACTCTGGGGAAAAGTGCGAGGGCGCAGTAAAGCATTGCATAGTCTCTGAGCATCTGTCAGCGTAATGAGCCCACAGGACGGAGCATTGAATGGAAGAATTCCCAAAACCTTCAGAATGTGAAGCTGGTCAGAAGTGCACCTTGAGCAGTAGATATAGAGCTCATCACACACCGTGTTGATCTGCTGCAAGGAAAAGTCTCGGAGAACCGAATTCAACACTTGAGGCAGGCAAAGTCTTTTTTCTCCCCCAACTTTAAAACAAGAGATGGATTCCCCCTCCAGCAGGGTCTGGGTGAGTTCCGTGGAGCTGTCTGGAGGGATGAGCAGCGGACCAGAGAGTATTTGTGGCGATGGGAGAGGCAGGAAGACGGTGGGTGACATACTTTCCTGGGAATACCGAGCTGAAAAAGCTGCGGGTCCACCCAGTGAACTCTGGCTGCTTAGGTGGAACTGTGCCAACGTGTGTTTCAAACCTGGATTTAAACTCAAAGGCTCAGATAGTGAAGCACTGTTTGGCTTGGCGGTTTCCCCATCAGCCTCCACCGGAGTTTCGTCATAGTCATCCAAGTTTTCCTTCTTTATTGTTGGCAATTTATTTATTACAACCTGTACTTTGTTATTTACGTGCATTTCTGTCACTGCTTTTTTCAATGGAGGACTCCCATCCTCTTGGATTCTGCTCCTTTTTTGGTCTGAAACCAGACCTAGAGGGAAGTTTATCTGTGGGCTTTCCATTGCTAAACACTAGAACTTCAATTAAATCAGTCCTGAATGTGCATTTTCTTGCTTGTTCATATAAAAAATAGTTTCATGTGATCTTGGATTACCTCAGGTACACCAAGCTGCACGCTCCTTTCACTGAAACATTATTTCTTCAGCATCCAACAGTAAAAACTGTAAGCAATTTTGCATGTTATACCGTAAAATTACTAATGGAGAGGTTACACAATTTTCTTAGTTATTTGTTCAATTTTATAATATAAAAACCCCAATGCAGTATGTATACAAAAGGTTTTCTTCATATCCTACCCACTATTTTACACAGTAGTCTTGTCCAGCAATTTAGTAAAAAATGATGCACTGATGCATGCTCATCCTTGATCATTTTTATTCCTTTAAAAAATATACTGGCTTTTCAAATAAGTCTCTATTTAAATATTAAAATAGAAAAATGGGCTCAGTTCGAAGAATGTCAATCTTAAGACAACTGATCCAAAACGTAGTTTAAGTTGTGTGAAAATTTTATTCAGCACTTTCAGCTCCCAGAGATCAAACACAATCTTAAGGGCTTCCTTTACTGTGCTGCCAGCTTTATGATTTCACCACCACCGTGACAGCTACTATGGCAGTTCACAAATAAATCCTCAAATTAAAGGCTGATCCAGATCGACAGCAAAAACTAAACGTCCCTAGAGAGTCACCTTTTGCCCAGATGTCACTGGCGTGTGTCAAAATTTTCCCAGCCCGAGTTATTAGTAATAGAGGTGAGATCCAGGCCATGGGCTGAATTCATGCCGTGTGCTAGCACAGAGCTCTGCCAGTCCTTCCTAATAACCTGTGAAAGAGAGAGAGGCCGATCACAATCAATCCCAGAGTTTGCTACGTATCTAAAGGGGCTTCAGGAGAGCAGGAAAGAGACTTTTGACAAGGGCATGGAGTGACAGGACAAGGGGAAATACCTTCAAGCTGAGAGAGGGAAGGTTTAGATTTGATACAAGGAAGAAATTATTCTCTGTGACAGCAGTGAGGTACTGACACAGGTTACCCAGAGAAGCTGTGTCTGCCCCATCCCTGGAAGTGTTCAAGGCCAGGCTGGACGGAGCTTGGAGCAACCTGGTCTAGTGGGAGGTGTCCCTGACCATGGCAGAGGGGTTGAAAGCAGATGAGCTTTAAGGCCCCTTCCAACCCAAACCCTTCTGGGGTTCCATGCCAGAGGGAGGGTGCGTTTCCCAATAACTCGCGGAACAC
>VZRF01010396.1:1537006-1551880 GCA_013396875.1 Vireo altiloquus | reverse complement strand
TAAATAAGAAATAAAATTAAAAAAAATATATAATGTACATTAAAAAGTGAATATACATGGGAAAGTGTTGGTTTTGCCCGGCTTCCCCTCAGCCCTCCCGGGTCAGATCTGGCCCCTCACCGCCCTGCCAGCGTTCCCCCGTCAGCGTCCGAGAGGGGCCGGCTGAGGGACGGGGATGGAGCGGCAGCTGGGGCGGGGGGGAGGGAGAGCGGCCGTGGCAGTAGGGGAAAAGGCAGGCGGGAGGAGGCCCGGACGCTGTCGGGGAGCTGTCGGGCGTGTCGCTCCGCTGAGGCGCGGCGGCGGCGGCGGGCAGAGGCCGACAGCGAGGAGCTCTCCGTGACTGTCTCTCAGTGGCTGTCCCCCAGCGAGGCTCCCTCAAAGGAGGTCCCTCAGCGACGGTCCCTCAGGGACTGTCCCTCGGAGAAGGTCGCTCAAAAATGGTTGGTCCCTCAGTGAGAGTCCTTGAGTGACTGTCCCTCCAAGAGGGTCCCTCAGCAAGGGTCTCTCAGTGACTGTCTCCCAGCGAGGACTGTTCCCACAAGGGTGGGCTGTGCTCTGAGACCCCACTGCTGGGGACAGGGAGACGTGGGGAAGGCGGGTGACTCTGATGGTGTCTGTCCCGAAGCAGCGTCACAGACCTCTCCCTCCAGCCACGGGCTCGTAGGAGATGCTGAAGCGCAGGAGACGTTTTGGGAGGCGAAATGATC
This sequence comes from Vireo altiloquus, assembly GCA_013396875.1. Taxonomy (NCBI): domain Eukaryota; kingdom Metazoa; phylum Chordata; class Aves; order Passeriformes; family Vireonidae; genus Vireo; species Vireo altiloquus. The sequence continues at coordinate 1,551,173 of VZRF01010396.1, read as the reverse complement.
AAACCGCGGAGAGGCGGGGAAGATGCTCTTCAGGGACAGCTTAGTCGCTGTACAACTCCTTCATATATTACAAGTTTCTTCTGCCTGCAAGAAGCCCAAAGCTTTTCAGTTTACATCTTTGTGAAGACAGCGCTTCAACTGGGATTACGGCGCAATCCAATTTGCCGTTTCCTTTCATCCCACACAGTTACATATTTTGATGCGAGTACAAAAGCACAGCACATGAAAATGGGGCAGTTGTACAACCACCAGGCACCGCTTAGCACCGGCCAGCGCTGCCCGCGGCCGGCCCGATCCCCTCCGCGCTGTTCCCTAAAGCCGTCCCAGGAGGATTATGGCACAGCCACAAAACCTGCCTCGCTGCTGATCAGCTGAGAGAGGCGTTTGGTGCTCTTTAATCCTTGACTTCGCACCTTTGATTTGCTCACATTTCTTCTGGGCTGGCCCGGCTCGCTGATGGAGAGGCCCTCGAGTATCACTGCAAAGCTGCTTCATGAGTCACCACTTAACTCGCACTTAAACCACCACATCATTTGCGGTATCTGCAACAATATCTACAATATCTTTGGATCTGAGTTATCTTTAAGGTCCTTTCCAACACAAACCATCAGGGTTGTATAGAAAAGCAAACACATTTGTGAAGAATACTAACACTCACTACTTATTTATTGAGCAGATACAAAGGTCTGCTTAAAAGCTACAACAATATGGTAGAGTAAAACAAGATTTCTCAATCCACCAGCTTTTGGAGCTAATTCTGAAAGACATGGACCTGTGAAGGAATTGTCTAGACATTCTAGACATTCCTGTCTGCTTCACCCTCTTGGATGTCAGAAGCTGATTAAAAAACAAATCTCTTCAAATACCAATCAGTGAAATGCACTATGTCATAATCCCTTTTGAATTTGTTGAAGAAAATGCAAGGTGTCTAATCAGAGCTGGACTGATCGATGTCTGTGAGGAAGGCAACATACTTACGCAGATATTCCATCTTTTATTAGACCTACTGATGTCATGGAAGCTTAGGATTCAGTGGCATTGTTTAATTTGTTGGTGGGGTTTTTTTTTCAGGTTCTGCTGCAGAAATGTTCCATTTCAGGTTGCAAATTCTGGTAACTATTGTGCTGTAATGATAGTGTTGCTATAGAGCTACAAAAATCAGGCAATGGAAGACAAAGTTTGTAGGTAGAGGATTGTCTAAAAAAAGATGTTAACTCTGCCTACAACTTCTACTGTGGACTGTGAAAAGCAGTTCTGAAGACACTGCGCGACTAAAACCTGAGTTACAGATCTTTCCAAGTGGTAATAAAGTGCACTAATAGAACAGGAGCATCTGTAATAATGAATTAAGTCCCATAGTCTTTGATTAATAAAGTGTCTGAATTTTCAAAAAGTGCTGAGGCTCTGGGGAAGCTCACAAACTTCCCCAATACACAGTCCCTGAAGACACACAATTTAACTATGAACTGTGCCCTGGAGAGCACAATTTAACTGTGAACAAAGACGGTGAATTTTCTTCTCTGATGAGATTACATTGTGCTTTTTAAAGAAAAAAAAGACACTGGTAGCAATGTGTATAGTAAATTGTAACAGTTCAATTGTAATTGTTAGCTAATCTGTCATAGGAGGTTTCACTCTTGTGAAATAGATAACCTATTGCAGGTTGGGTTTTAAGCACAAAAAGTTGATAGATTTTGGCAATCATACATGATGAGTCAGAGTGGGGACAGCGCCCCGAACACTTCAGTTCCTGAAGAACTTGAACTATTCCTCTGGTGTAAGAGGGGTATAAGCCCAGACACTTTGCTCATGCTTAGAAGTCAAATGTGGACACAAAAGATTCCTGGTTCTATTTATGCCTGAAAAAGCTGCACAAACCCATGATGTAGATGCCGTTCTACCTTTAATTATTGCTGATTAAATGGTAAGGGTCTACCTTTCAAGTATGCAGTCCAGATTCCTTTCTCAGAAAAAAAAATCTTAAACTCATGAGAAACTCTTTGCAAAATAAAGGAAGACATGGTAAAATCTGCTCTTTCTCAATGGAGCTCCAATCCCTACCTTTTCTACCTCTCTTCCCAGGGAAACATCATTATTCTGTGGCCGGTTTCAGATACCTGTTACTTAAATGCCTTACACCATCCATCCTGAAGTGAGGATGCTTGCTTAGCACTTATCAAGTGTATATATAGATTATCCAAGCTATTAGCTTCCTTCATAGCGTGCCTCAGCATAAACAATTGCTCAGACTGAAGCGAGAGCAGCTGGGCACCCAACTGAACAGAAACAGGGAGCGTGCGTGGGGGGAGGTTAAGCATGTAAGATATGCAGCCATCTGCAGCACTCGCCAGGATTGCCGGTACACATCCATGCTAACAGGCAAGACAAAATCTCTTTTAAAAAAGATACTGAAATATAGATATTAAACCGCTTCAGGTTATGAGCTGAGTGCCATCACCCTCTGTGTCAGAAATCTGAGAATGCAGGGGAGGAGTTGAAGAAACAAAGAAATAAATCATGCAGAAGTAAGTGCAGCAGACGAGAGAGCGTTGCTCGGAACTCCAAATCCCAGCTCTGGCAGCTGAGATGACATTGTACGAGTTCCAGCTGAAAGAGGCCCTCGGACAAGCAGGCTAGTGTAGCATTTTGTATTTTCCTTGAAGATTTCTGTCTCTGTGCGGAGGACTGATGCCTCACTGCTTTTGTCTTATCACTCGTGTTGGAAGAAAAGAACCTACAAGGACGATATTTTTCCAAAGGACAAGACGAGCATGAGGCTGGGGAATGATGCTGGAGCAGAACCTGCATTCTCAGACAAGTTTGGTAAACGCAGGGTGAGAAAGGCATTTCTTGGGTCGCTGTGGCCTATCCCAGTGCAAATTTCTACAAGAAATGAAAAGATTAGAACAAGCCTTCCATGGGATGTGGATTGTTAAAAAGGGTCAGATGATGATCCCAAGCAAAAACCATTTCACAGTATTTCTCTGACATATTAACACACAAAGGTCTAATATTAATGTTTTATTTAAAGTAAAAAGTGTGCACAAATAAAGGGAATGATTACACAACAACGCTCAAGACCATATTCCATATGAAACAGGAAAATAGTAGTGACAATATTAACTAGCAGAGCACCCATAGGAATCCAACTTGCATACAAAAAGGAGGTTACTCCACATAAATACATCATGCTTCTGATGCAGACACGTTCTCCAAAAAACAAAACTTACTGCACTGGACTGTTTACACCCAATGTCCCTTCTGAATGACAGTTGCTGTATGCTTAACAACGAAAAGTAACAGTATCATGGCACTTTGGAGAAAAATAAAGTTTAAAAATGGATTTACAGTAATTTAACATATTTGTCACTTTGCAACATTCTTAATGGTTAGATATGTAAAAAGTATTTTTTCTGTGACATAAAAAAAACCTATCAACTTTTGCTTTACTCTTCTGTGATAAATGGCAGAAATGCCCTTCCTTACATAAAGCCATTTTCCTTAATACCTTGTAGGAAATTATGCCACTGTAGAGACAAGGCTTTTCTTGTTTGCTTTAAATGATTTCCCGGTTTAATATCAGTTATGCCCTGATGTCTAAACTGATCATGTGGGTGCAGGAGCCAGAGGCTAAACAATCACCACTTTAAAACTGCATGTTAGCAGTTCACTTGACCCGAACTAAACATGCTGAAGTCATTAGCTGCTCTTTAAAGGAAGGTTCACTCTGATATTTTACACTTGAAAAGACACAACTTGAATTTAAGGAAACCTGATTTTTAACAGTGAGGAGGTTCAATGCTTCCCTGAAACTGAAGCCCCTCAAATCACTTCCCAGTTTTGAAAACTCAGCCTAATACTAAAGAGTTTCCTATTCACATTGCGAAGAAAAACATGAACTAAATCTCATACCATGACACGAGTGTGGATTTGTGCAATCTCTCTGCTTGCAGCTGACGTAGAAGTCAGACATACACCAGAAAACTTGTGCTATGAAATTAGTGTTGCTATACAAGGATTTTCACGGAAAGACACTGGCCAAGCAAAAGTCTACTAAAAGCTTCAGGTAATGTTTGCCAACTTGTGCTTACAGATACTCAGATCTGCTTTCAGTGACACTTAGCTTGTCTTACGACTCTTACATAACACAGATTCCTTTCCCCAGTGTCTCTTAATCCCTTTTCCCCAAAATAATATTAAAAAAAAAGTGGTACATTTGGCATTTCTTCAGCCCAACACATTCGTAACTATTGCTTTAGCATTAAAAATAAGAATTATCTGTGCTGTATATTACACTGCTTACTAACATGAAATGTAAGAAACACACCTCCTAGTTCTAGTTTGAACCATTCTTTCAATTGCTTTCCTTGAGGCTGCTACCAACATTTCAGGTTTGATTGTGAATACAGATAACCAGCTCTAAGGGCAGAAGTTGTGGGAGTCATTGAGGATAGCACCTATTTTATTCTAGATATGCTTTTTCCACTGGCAAAGTAGAACTCATTCCCAGCAGTGTGGCAGTAAGATAAAAACGGAACCGATGCCCTTTTCCAGGCTGTGGCTGTACCGTGTGCAGTTCTGATGCAGTTAAGACAGCATGTATAAAAGCAATAAATAGTATGAGGTTCAGTATTAGCTGCCCATTACTGCTAAATTATGCTGTACAGATTTTAACTTCTCTAAGTGTTAACTGAATTCTTTAGTTAAACTGACGCTTGATGCCGTGTCCAACCCTTGCTGAAAGGGCCAGGATAGAAAGGCACTCTTTGTATCAGTGTACAATTCCTAGTGTGAGTTTTGGAGCAAAGTCTACCAATTCTGATATGGAGTTAACCTTCAGGACAGGATCAATAATCCCCCTGAAAGCAGCCAGTCTTGACCTATTCAGTGTAAATATCTGCTCTCCTTGCTGTCGTTTCAGTCTGAAGGGCACTAACATAGCTCTAATGCCTAGAACAGGGAAATCAGATGTTTAGAGAAGAGATTTGGAACTACAGAATGATAAGTTCTTACTCATCTTGCTGAAAAATCTGAAATCCTTGAAGGATTATTACATCACTAAGCACTGAAAACCTTTCCTAGCTCAGAACATTGTACTGGCAAACTATACAGCCAGACCCTTTGTTCAGTCAGGAGCCCCAGAGACCAACTGCTGTATTAAAACTCAAATTTGGCAAAATTGTTAGAAATTGTTAGAATTTTAACATTTTAAATCTGGCAGCTGAAGGTTCATCATAACAACTGTCCTGGACAACAATTAATACAAAAAGAAAATTCACACTAGGTGGCAAGGGCAGGATGTTGAGTTACTCATTTTATGTAAGTGCATCCAAATGGAGAGATGTTTATCCATGCAGAAACAAACGGAGTAACAATTGGCACAGTTCAGAAATGGAGAATTCAGACACATTCCTCAGCTGACATCAAAAGAGGATTTATGTATTCAAAGCCTTCAAATTCAGACTGGTCAATCTTCTTCACAATATCACTATTAGGATTAAAAAACAGTCATTAGTTCAGCAAAATTAAAAAGATAACATTAACTGATAGTCTGACTTAAAATTAAAACCTGTACAGTGGATTGCAGTTGAGAACATTTCCTTTCCCTCTTTCGTCTCTACCTTTATAGTTACCACTGGGTTTTTTTAACCCAAATAATGGTAGCAAAACACAAAACCCCTCAAAAGCAGTGACTGGGCTGCCCTCACTCTCCCACAAAGCAGTCTGCAAGGTCTGCAGTTTTAAACCTTGCCCTAAACAGTCTGTTTTTTAAGGACCTGAAAACATTAGGATGTGATAGATACTGCACCTGCATCAGCAACTTTTCTAAACTTTATTTATACAGTCTGCCTTTAGAAAGGGACGAAGAAGGAAGGTGGATTTCAGACTGGATTAAGGTGCACAGGTAACATTTAATATTCACCGTTTGTGTTTGGATACTATGTGAATGTATTATAAAACCCTACAAAAATTCATAAAATGTGAACAGCGGCGGCTCAATCACGCTACAAAGGTCAGGTCTCCTCAGGAGTTAAGAGCCACAAATCCACTACCAAAATCAAGCACACTATCCTGCATTTTATAATGGTTTTTCAGCCAGGAAAATCTCACCTGGCTACTAACAATGTAGAACACCCAAACAAGCCAAACAAAGGCTCTACTCTTATCTGAACTTCTTAAATTCTACATTACTTACTCATCATCTGGAGTGAGCTGCACAGGTTCATTGGTGAATTGGGAATCAAAGTTATCCAGACCAAATTCTCCAGATATGTTTGGTTTAAATGGAGGCACCACTTGCTTTTGCTCCATCTAAGAATAAATGCATGCAGTCACACTGAGAATTAGTTACAACCTATTGAAATATTTTTAAACAAGGCTGGAAATTACTATTAAGTTTATGTTTTATACTTTCTACAATCATTCTGTTAATCTACTGCACTTACTGCATGTAAAAGGGATAAAAGATTGTGTATGGTAATTCTGGTACAACATAGAGTTTAAGGTTTTTGAGCTTAAGGTCCTCTCTTAGGCTCAAAAGAACTTTGTCAAAGTTCTGTATGCAAAGAAACTCAGTCAAGGCAGTGGGCATTCACATACCAGATCCCAATCAACATTGCGGAAGAAGGGATGTCCCTGGATATCTGCAAACCCTGTCTGAGGATGGCAGCCCAACCGTTCCTTCGGATCCTGTGCAAGGGAGGAAACATTTCTAAATGGATGCCATGGCCTATACATGAATAAAATGCCAATAAATCCCATGAGATATGAAACATCAGAGTTACAAGGAACAATGAAGAACTAGGTTAGGATTATTGATTTTGAAAATCGCTCCAATTTACCCTCTGAAACAGGCAGGAATATATGGAAGCCCTTAACTGAATTTTATATAAACAACTATGCTGCTTTTCTTCATTTTCATTGAGACCTGTTTAAACATACCATAGGTTTCAGAGTAGGCTTGGTTAGATTACTAATCAATTTGATTCTTTCTCCCCACCTTCCCTTGCTCCTCCCTGAACAGACTATGCCAGGAAATCACACTGGGGCAGTAATTGCTGTTCCTGGGAAATAGTGTGGAAAGAAGGCTATTTTAATAAGACAATTCCATCTCCATGTACACACATGCACACACCACCAGGGCATTGTAACAGCGGGCAGTGAACGGTGTTACTTTCTTCGAATAACTTTACCAAATCTGGTTTCTCCTGTACCTCTTTCTTCCCACACACATAACACTCACTAAAAGTCAGCAAGTGCTTGGGCTCATTGTCCACTACCACACATGCACCTTCTGATCCTCAGGCTAGAGAGCTCCCAGCAAGCATCGAGCACATCCTGCCTCTGCATCTCGCTCCATGAAGTCATCAGAAGCCGTCCAAGTGATTTGCTAAGCTGCTTCTCTCAGAACCAAAATAAATCTGGTAAGTTGGTTCAATTCCCCAGGTTAAAGAAATCACTTGGAGCATTTCTGTGCCTTTCACTTTGAAACTTACTCACAATCCCAGCCTGAGAACCAGGAGCTTCAGATTTTAACAGCAGTATCTAGAATAGGGGCCCCAGACCAATGAAATTCTGCTTTAGGCTCTCACCTTTTCTACCCTGTTTCTGTATGTGGCAGATAAAGTATATCAGCTCTTACCTTGTTAAGGAAACTCTTTAGAACACCTGCTGCTTTAACAGAGAGGGATCGGGGAATTCGTATCTGTTTTTCCAAAATTACTGCAAGAAAACAAGGTTCCTATCAGTCTTTGCATCTTTGAAGTTAGTTTGAAGGTTAAGTAGAAGCAAAGCACAGAAGTGTAAGAACAGTCATGGTACTTACCTTGGAAGAGATAATCCTCTGTGTTCTGATCAGGGTTGTCAGAACTCCCGACGATGTCGAACGGCGACCGGCCTGCCATCATCTCAAACATCAGCACACCAAGGGCCCACCAGTCCACGCTGAAGCCTAGAATTTGAGGGAGGAAACACCACTGGAGACATTTCGCAACAAAAATACCAACACCTCTGGGGCTAAAAACAGAGAAGAACGAGTAAAGAAATATAAGTATTGCCAATCTTTCCAATAAGCTGAATGAAGGAGAGATAACGACTGTAGCAGACATTACGTGGATCACTATGTACACAACAGGAGGAGATGCTGCACAGAGGAAATGCAGAGTTTAAAGGTTGGTCTTAAGACCTTAACAAAGGTTTAGATAATATTTAAGCCTAGTCATTACTAACCAACAGTGCATTATTCAGGGTGAGAGATAAGGCCAAGGAGGAACTGAGTCTTAATAGCAGCAAGTCAGTCATTCATGGAGCAAAGCATATCATCCCTACTGTTCACTGCTACAGGAAATCCCAGTAGCCAGGCTGGGGCTGATACAGTCTGGCTGGCCTAGAAAGCTTGTGATAAGCAGGAATATCTGGAGCCAGTATGAGACATTTGATTGAAATAAGATAGTAGATTAAAAAAAATATGTAAAGGGAGATCTATCTAGGAATATCTGGAGCCAGTATGAGACATTTGATTGAAATAAGATAGTAGATTAAAAAAAATATGTAAAGGGAGATCTATCTAGGCTTTTTGCAATGAATTTATATCAAATCTATCATTGCTGCCAAATGTAAAGCTCCAAAACCAAACAATTCCAGACTGCAAGTATATCATTAGTGGTATCTAAAATAGTTACAAACAATAATAAATCCGGAAGACTCAAGCTATTCTTCAAGACTGGTCAAAAGAATTTAAAATGTGGAATGCAGAGTATCTCATCTGCTTTGTGTGATGTTTTCTGCCCTTCCTTTGAAGGCTTTATTACTTTTTCAGGCAGGATTTTGAAGTAGGACTGATTATGTGGAGATCTAATGGATCTAAAAATCTAATGGAGATTTTTACTTCCTACTGCTAAACAACTCCAGTAAAAAGAGACAAGGTGAATGTTATAAAGTAGCAACAAGAAATTCCATTTACCATAATCCTCTCCCCGGAGAATCTCAGGTGCAATATAGTTTGGAGTCCCACAGAATGTGCTGGTTGTGTCACCAGGCCTCAGCCCCTCCTTTAGGAAAAGACGGGAAGAAAGTATCTTCTGGTTAACTGAAGATCCCACACTCCACTGTTAAGAGCTTTACTTTGAATTAATTTAAATCTTGAATAACCAGCATAATGGCAATTCCACGGCAAAGTCAAACCTATGCTCCAGTGTCACTGTAGTGACAGAAGTTTTCCCAGAGGAAATGGGCAGTGCCACAGAAACCAAACAGGAGCAAGTGACTGATAATTTCAACCTCTTTTGAAATCACCTTATCGTGACTATTTCAGCCAACCCCTCCCAGACAAGTTGATCCAGCAGCTTTATAAAAACATAAACAGTACATGTAAGTGTGGTCTGTGCACTGTGGCATTTGCCTTTTTTCCACGTGTGGAAGTAAAATGAATATACAGCCTGTGTGCACTGTGTACAAAGAGATACCTTGAAATTTCCCTTTTTAAAGTCTCGGCATCTTTTAAGTTATAACATTTCTTAACTGTTGATTTTCCTGGTCAGCAAGAAACTAGATCTTACCTTGCACATGCCATAATCTGTGAGTTTAATATGCCCTTCAGAATCTAGGAGCACGTTATCCAGTTTTAAATCTCTGTAGATTATCCCTCGCTCATGTAAATAGTTCAATGCTAGACTGATTTCCGCAGAATAAAACCTAGTGTACAAAGAAATATTAATTACTCAAGTAATCAAAACCCAAAGCTCAACAACAGTCTTGGTAGTATGGTATTTTCTATACATAATCCCAAGTATTCTATTCTTTTTCCACAGAGAAGTGGCAAATTGTTTATAATCATACAAATGTTTCTATGCACTTCAAAAATTGTTTTTAGTTAATAGTAATGTCTACTGCAATCCCTTTTATCTCACCATCTGAGATTAAGCATATGCACCAAGAACTCAGCATTTGCCTGGACAGCTGGTAGTGGTTGTTGTACGAGAAACACATTGGTATCATTAGACATTAAAAAAAAAACCCCATAAAACTGTTTTTCTAAAAAAGAAACCAGCAGACTGAAGTCATACAGAGTGATGCCAATGCGAACAACATCTAAATGCTTCCTGTTACAGTTCCTTCTTGAAACACAAACACAGTGGCTAGCAGCAGCAAAAGGAGGATGCAGTTTCACATTTCTTAAATCCTTAACATCTGGAGAGGATTTGCTGGCTCATCCCTCATAATCTCTGTACTGCTGAACTGTGTCAGAAAACCACTGCTTTGATGCAAGAAATCTGGAATGAGACACACCTGGCATGTTCCTCTGGCAGCTTCCTCTGCCTCTGCATATGGAACATCAGATCTCCTCCATTGACATACTCTATAACAAAGAATAACCTGGAACGCACAGGATTGTTACAAATGATTGTGTGCATGGCTGAAAGAGGTGTGAGATGTTAAAGGTCTGTTGTAGAACAATGCCCATTCCACTCTTCCCATCTCTCTGGCACCAGGCTGGTTTCACCATTCCCCACCCCCCAACTCTGAATAAATTTCCAAAGCTAAAAATCAAGTATACCAAGTTCCTCTAGATAATTCCTTCATTGCTAAAGGAATGTAAGCAACCCTTCCCATATTCCTCGTCCATTACAGGCATTGACTGTCATTACTACACACGTGACTGTATAGAGTCACAGCAGTTTCTCTGCACAAACCATAAAAAAAAATTAAAAATCTAATTTTCTTTCCTTATCCCTTTAGTCTCCTTTGTTTGTGGTTAATACAGTAAGTGTATTACAAATGCTTTCTTCTCACTTCCCTCCACTAGCTTGTCACCTTTTTGAAACACCAATGATACTGTTTAAATACAAAATAACTGTATTTTATATGTACTTAAACTTAAGACTGTATAGAATAGAAAAATAATAATTTTCATCTCTATTTTCCTTTTGAAAACTCAGATTCTATTTTCTGAGATTCATCTTCAGAGAATCCAGGCAAGTTTGAGACAATTATTCTTCAGTTTTCATCCTTCTGATTTTTGTCTCTCCAAACCTTTTTTTCCCTTCCATTCTATGTTCTCTTCTATTCTCAATCCTTTTTTTCCCTAGTAGCTGCACTTCTCTTCCTTCCCAGAATGCTCCCCACCACGTCTACCAGTACTTTACATTCTTCTGTATCTTCCCCATCTGAGAACCTCAGATGCACGTGGCATTTGGATCACAAAATACTACAACTGTTTACAAAACATTGACTTTGCTACCTAACAATTTATGCTTTACATAGGCCTTTAAGTTGCCTGATGGGATGAAGTATTTTTAATAAGACTATCTTACAATTAATTTATGACCTTTACCTGCTTTCTGTCTGGAAGCAAGAGTGCAGTCCGACCAGAAAGGGATGATTTGAGGCCTGTTCAAAGACGTGTTTCTCTGTCTGAACCCAATCAATATCCTGTTTTTTGAAGAAAATTGACATTCAGAAAAGGACTGTTACACTTCTTAGGTCAAGTATTAATGACAATTAGCAGAAAGACATTAAAGGGCTTTTCTGTCCTTGTTTTTCTTGCAAGAAATTAAGTATTCTATAGTTCTGAAATGTGAAGCAACAGCTGACAGCATACTTTTTTTTCCTGACTGTCCCCTACTCTCAGCCTCACTGTGTAATCACCCTGGGAATGAAAACACACTGATTGATAAAAGATAAACTGGTGCAGGGAAATGTAAAGTAGCACCAAGAAATGCAGAAGGAATCAATGGTAGACTGAGAAATAAATGCAAATCTCTCAGAGAGCAAGCCACAGTCACTTCAATCATTTCAGAGTAGCCTAAAGAAACCCAAGGGAAATCCTCAGTAGCAAGAAGTTTTTAGCCGTTTAACAGTGCAATTTCTGACATGTTTTCACTAATCACTGTGCAAAAATTGTTAAGATGGGAGTCTGATTTAACAAGCAATTAAAATAACATGGTGAGATTGTGACAAAAACCCAGACTTGAACATATGAAAATCAGATTCCACCTGGTTACTTGCCTTGTGAACCTCCTATAGAGCAGTACCAAAAAACCACATGTAGAATTCTCATTGAGTACTGCAGCCCAGACCTGGCTCCCACCTCGTGGAGGACACTGGAGCTGTCTGGAAGAGCTGCCCCATGCACTGAGAACATCTTGCCCACCTCATCATCGTTGACGAGCTCTTTCTTCACCACCTTCATGGCATAAATGCGCTCGGTTTTCTTCAGCCGAACCAGCAGCACTTTGGCATAGCTGCCCCTTCCAATGACTCGGAGCAAATCGAAATCCTGCAGGCCCAGACTGGAGGAAGCTTTGCCACTTTCCCTAATGCTCATCGCCTGTGGGTAAAGATGCACTGAAATGAGGAAGCAGCCTTGCCACTGTCAGCAACTGCAAAAGTCAGCATTTCAAATAACATTGCAAAATTAATATAAACAAGTAATTCAATTAACACTTGTTATCTTAAGACTGTACTGTCCTGGAAAGGAATGTGCTGGGAAACAAAGGAGGCAAAGGAGACTCAGCAGATAAGAAACAAACCAAACTTGAAAAAATTTGTAATGCTTTCTAAATCAAAGCACATCTCAACTCAAGGTTCAAAATAAAGCAGCATGCCAGCCATACATGCATACATCTCAGGAGCAACCCAAATGTGCTCTTTGTGCCAATTTTCAGTTTGTGACAGATTAAATTACTAAAATCTTGAAATTGAGACACACAGGCTTTAAGATCTCAAATGATTCTCATGGGTTCCTTCCAGCTTCAGCTACTCTGTGGTTGTATGTAGAGAGTTAGCCTGGTTAAGATATTTTACCTCTTTTTCTTCACCAACATGGTCCAAGCTCTCATGACTCGAGGGATTGTATGGAATCACTGGAGGTGCAAGAAAAATTTATTAGACCAACGCAACACAACAGGATTTTCTTCTGCCTTAAAATTTCCACACTCAGAGAAATGCAGTTTAAATGCTTCTACTGCAAATATTCAAAACTGGTAAGTTTGCATTAGGACTATCACATCAATTGCCACAAGAATAAACATGTTTGGACACCTCTGCTACTGCTGCTAAAGGTATGGGTTTTTTTTGCTTGATCAGGGCATTTGAAGTACTCAGCTTACTAAATGTAACTGATAGCCTAAATTCTTCTTTTTTTAGTCAAGTTTCTGAAACTGATAAGGTATAGGAAACTGGAATTTTTACATTTATATCCTCCTTAGCATTAATAAGCTGTCTTATTTTTCTAATTGTATAAAAAGAAGGCTTTTAAAAATAATTTTACTTCAAAGTTCACTTTTCAGCAACTTACAGTAATTAAAAGAAAAAAATTATTGATCTTACCTGTTTCTACATTATCTGAATGCACTGATGATGGATCCATAGGCATTATTGGTTCCTGCAAACATAGATAGGATTTTTGTAACAGACTGTCCAAGTGTCAGACACTTGGACAATAAATGAAAATAATGACCCCTGAGGAATATAATCTAGCTATTTTTTAACTTGATTAGTCAACACAGTTACTAAAACATACACAATGAAATAAACAACTGCATTCTTTATTTTCTCTGTTTTCTGGAAGTTATGACATGTTTCCAAAAGCCGCAGAAGTGACAGCTTGGTACAACAGAGAAAGAAATACAGCAGATGAGAAGTGAGATAGAAAAACTCATTCAGCAGTATATATACTAGTCAAAAGAATTCCCAAAATATAGACTTGTAGCTGTCTGTTGTATTAAACCAGGAGCAGTAAAAATCTCAATTTTTCTCAGGACTCAAGAACTGAAGATGATGGAATTTCTTGAGAGAAAAGCCAAAAATTCTGCACTTCAGATTCCTTTGCTGTAAGTGGGAAATAATCCAATAATGGATCAGATATTTAGAGAATTTACTCTACCTGTAGTCCATTCTGAAGATGTAAAATAGCACGTGTGTACATATGTATACACTATGTAACATCCCTGTGAAGGCTGGGATAAAGGTCCCTTATACATGACAAGGGAAAAAACATCAGACGTGCAGATTAGATTCCTGTCTTGCTACTAAGTTGCAACTCTACTAATTGAATCCCAAACTTCCTCACAAAAGTCATGGTAACCACAAAAATGATGTTTCAACTACTGCAATTATTTGCAGACTGCAGCCTGAAGACAAATAGTATAAAATGGGCGGGGGGGGG
>VZRF01010396.1:1486007-1536992 GCA_013396875.1 Vireo altiloquus | reverse complement strand
GGGGGGGGGTTATTTGGTTGATTGGTTGCTGCTTTTTTCAGGTAACTTTTCAGGACAGTTTTACTTACTGGTTGTAGTGTATGTCGGCCACATTCAATATTGACAAGTTTGTGACACTTCTTGTGAACGAGGAGTTTGCAGTTGATGCACTTGTACCCCTGGCGCCCCAGGCCCCATATCCGGTCAGTGCAGATGGCACAGTGAGCTCTCTGCAATAAGAAACCAACAAACTCCAATTAAAGAGCAAAACTAAACAATAAAAACTATCCAGCCACACGTGCATTAAGCAAGCTCATCTCCTCATCTCTCTGTAGGTGAGTCCTTACAGAGGAAGGCAGGGGAGCAGAAGCTTCAACACCTTAAACAGCCAGACAACGTGAATGGGAAGGTCAACACTCACTGAAGGACATTCACAAAACAACTCCAAAGATCCATGAAAACAGGGTGCCTCCAGAAGCAAGAGTGGAAACTGATTTAACTATGGTGCCTTGACAGCCTTTAACCCAGATGAGGTCAAAAAACATCAACAAAAAAAGCTGAAGTTAGACATGAGGATGCTCAAGATGAAGTTTAGTGGAGACGATCTCAAGCATTAAGCACACAATACACTAAGCTTAGAGAAGAAGGAAAGATTATTGCAGCTGTCAAGGGACCTGACTTACCCAAATATTTTGGGTTTGGTTTTTGCTGTTGCTGTTTTTAAACAGAGCCTTTTTGGTTCTTAGCTAATTATATTTGACCATTGCTTCCTGAAAACATTCTGAATGGTTTGTTATTTTCAGTCGATTACATGGCACCAGAAACAGGCTGCCTTGAGAAACACCACAGCTTTCCCCTTTAGAAGTCATGAAAGAAAAGTCTGTGCATCATAAGCAAGTTCAGACCATTTTACTCCCAGAACCTGAAAAACTGAAAACCTACTTTTAGCCATCTAATACATTCCAGTTTTCTCTCTGGGAACTTTTTAAGGGAAGACAGGAGTTTTTATATTATGCTTTCACAGTAAAGTGAATTGCAACCAATTTGTTTTGGTTTTTTCTATTTTAAGTTCCTGATGATTTCATATGGATTAAGTTCCCTGAAAATACACAATTACTGAAAGTGTATAGACAAACAACAAAAATGAGAATAAAACTACCTGGTAACTTTTCAAGGCAGGAGCATAACCATTATCAAAGTAAGACATCCCTGTATCATGGCTTTAAATACCCAACAAGAGTCTCACCCTGTTAAATCGTTTGGCTTGGAAAGTGTGACCATTTGCACAATAGAGCTTTCGCCACCGGCGGGCGCCTCGGCGATAAATGGACTCTAAGAGGAAAAACACAGGATTATATCCAGACAAATACAAACACAGAACTGCAACATCTTCCCCTGGAGGTTTCTGTGTAGAGTGACTTGCAGAGTAAAGTTTCACTCCTACACTTTACAGATACAAGGGAATGTTCCAAGTATCTTTTTCTTTTTTTTTTTTTTAAGTTTTGGAGACAATTTGAAGTAGAATATCCCAATCAACTCAAAGTTAATTCTGATTTTCCAAAGTTAAAAGGAACAGTGAGTCAAGAGAAGAGAAACTGCCCAAACAATACAAGCACTTGTGTGCAAAGTATACACATACCTCACCTCAACTTGGGGAGGAGCTGTGGGGAAGGGAAAGGAGGAAGGAAGGTGAATTTTGGGAGCACATCCTGATTTACAAGATTGCTTGACAAATCCTCCAGTGCTTTAAATCCACAGCTGCCACCATTTTTTTTTTAAACTATTACTTTATTTTTCATTACTTGAAGCATGTCAGAAGACAAAATTGAAAAACTACACTGAGCTGTAAATCTCTTTCTGTAACCTCATTTTTCAGATAACCAGCATTACCCATTCTGCCCAAGTTAACTTTTAAACATGTACATTTACATTTGTCAGAGATTTGGATACCAAGCTGACAGATGTGTGTGTGCATAACATACATACACTCTTTTATAAAGTTTTATAAAACTTTAAGACTGAGGAGAAATTACCTCTTTAATGTCTACAACATTAGTTAACACAAAAGAGGTTTTTGGAGAATCCTCCTGATAGCACCTAAACATCAATTTCAAATGAATTAACCACAGATCTGTAAATGGTGACAAGTCATCATCATTGGTTATAAGCCTCTGCTCACAACTGTCAGCCAGCAATCTGGCAACTCCAAAAAATACAGGAATAGGATAAAAAACTGTCAAGATAGAAGAGGCAAAAGCAAGGAAAGCAGAGTGACATGGGTAGTTAACAGGAATGTGAAATGCTGATTAACAATGATTCAGAAGTGACAAACATCAAGTTTAGCAAGACTTCCTATTCCTTTTAAATATTTGATTTGTACAGATTTGCATTATTAATATTCATAAGTGCAGGATGCCAAACCAAAGAACATCAAAATCTGTTAAAACAGGCAATCTGATTTTCTGTGTTCCTTTAAAATGCCTACTTACTATCTTCTCCCGGGCAAGGCATGCCAGGCCGCTCTGGGACACAAGGAAATACTGCAAGAAAGACATTAACCTCTGGTTAGCTTTTTATTTCAGACAGAAAATAAATCTTTGGGTTAAATATAACACTCTTGAAAGCATTCAGCCATTTAGAGAACAGCATTGACTGTGCTTCAATAAAACCTTGTTTAAGACCAGGTGAGCTGCACACCACCGTAAAGCCTCTTTGCTGGGCAGTAACAGACATACATGAGAAATACAAGTAAAAAGCAGAATAAATTATTTCTTAAAGGAAGTAACTAGAAAAAGTAATGGTTTTTGTTTCTCATGTGACCAGTCTTCACAGTTAGTCAAGATTTCCAAATACCATAAATGTGATAGTGTCCTAACAGTTACATAGGATGTTGACTAAATAAGTCTATTTTTTTCACAGTTTATTTAGCTTCAGTAACACTACCCATCTTTTACAGTTTATTTGGCTTCAGTCACCATCAGAGAGAAGTGTAACTGTGGAGAGACAGCCCTGGTGCCAGTTTAATCAGAAGCTTATCAAACACAAAAAATAATGGAGAAAGGGCAGATCAAAAATTCAAGTAATATGTACAGAAGCAGTGAAATGTATCTACAAATGGATTATATTCTTCCCTTTTAAAAACTCTCAGTGGGAAGCTGGCAAGTTGTCTTTTCCTTTCAAATGGGCTGACGATAAACTAGATTTTTTGCATCTTTTTAAGAGCAGGAGCCTGTTAAGACACTGTAGTGTAACACGCCAACACTTCATAATGATCACTTCTCTGCTCTAATCTCTGATAGACCAAAGTCGACCTTCTACTTGTAAAAAGTTACAAATAGCTAGAAAAATATTCTGCAGAAGCTGCCAAAACAGACATATAACCCTGAAGAATAACAACTGAACAACTACACATTAAACAGAGGCATAATATTAAGTTTAAAAGTAAAGTACTTCATTTTAGAAGAGTCAAACTTTTCATTAAACTGGTATCACAAATGGAGCTCATTAACTTTTTTTTTCCTCACAGAGATGCTGCTCTAAAAGCATTTATCCAAAATCAACTATAGGATAATATATAAATCTAATAAATAAATAAATAAATTGTACATATCCCTTTTACCATTCACTGTCAGCAAGTGTATGAAGGCACTTGGGTTGAATGAATGAAAAGACAGAGGCTGGGTTTCATGAACAAACTAACAGCAAAGTATATTTTCCTCCCTTAATTAAAGAAAGAAGAGCTAAAAGCCCAGTGAATGGTCATCAGCATCCCTTGGCAGGATGACCACAGGCCTGAAGGGAGAAGGGTGTGAAAGGCACAGGTAATGCAAGGTAAGAATTTCACTCACTCACAGGTACTAACATGAGCAGCAGTAAGTTTCAGTAAATTTCACCTACCATGGATCAGCAGCTCTGAATCCTTGTTTAGTTCATACAACCGAAAGGCCTCTTCTAACTCCAGCTGAGAGGAAACCGTGCATGGATCTCCTGTGGAAAGAAAACAGAACAACACAAAACTCAACCCAATTAGTTCCATATCATTCAGTAGTTCCCTCACAGTTGATTCCAAGGTAATTATTGTAGCAAAAATCCAATATTCTCAAATGTGGTAATATTTCTTTTTAACACTATTCAAAGAGTACATCTGAAAATAGAGTCATATTGAGTTCTTTCAGGGAAAATAAAAATATGGGATATTCCCAAAAGGCAAGCAGATCATAATAACAAAACATCATTGCTAGAAGCATGGTTACACATTATTTCAGTACAGGACGTGTAGGCTATATTCCAGCACCTAAAAACCTTCTAAGATTACCTTTTATTTCATAGATTTTTAATTAGAACTGAGTCAATTCTATTTTCACAGCTGCTTCAGCACTGCCAAGACTTGCACCAGGAGCTGCAAGAGCAGTTAGAGCTCGAGTCTTTCCTCAAACCTGAATGGAAACTTTTGACAAATAACGTAATCTAAGTACAACACCCCATTTTTCTGATTTGTAACTACTACTTTCACACTCACAAGGCTATTTGAAATAAAACCTTTTAAAGAAAGGGCACCAAGGCAGAAAAAAAGTGGGAGTTGGTTGGCTTTGTTTCTTATTCTTTTTAGTAAAACAATTGCAGTTTTGTTGACCATTTGTGATGGTGCAGACTAAATTACATGCCGAATCCTTGGTGATAAAGTTTCTCAAACAAGACTGTGTTTTCTTTGGTGTCTGATGCAGATTACTAACAATATAACAAAAATAGCCCCCTAAAAGAATAAGCCTTTTTCAAAATAATACTATAACTGAAACATTTTTAAAACAATGTTGTCTCAATCATCACTGCCCCAAAGAAAGAAAATATTTCAAGTTATCAGCTTAACTTTTCCCCCCTCTTCACCTACACAAGATGTTCTGTATAAGAACAAGGAATTTATCTCTGCCTGCTCGACCTCCAGCATGAGCACAAGCTTATTTTTAGCCCAAATCCCATACACCAAGTCTGCCTTTCCATATTTCTAATTTTTAACAGCAACACTACTTTCCATGTCTTTAAGTGGCAAACTGGTTATGGGTAACCAAACTGGAGAAAGGCAGAATAATTTCCATCCCAGCTAAACTGGATTCAATCTGGAAGTTTTACTGCTTTGAGTCCTCAGTCAATACCTCAGTTAAAAAGTTCACAAGCAACAGACTTTTAGCTATTCTCTTTTTGTTTTATACTGCAAGGTTTCTAAATTAATACAGGCACTGCTACAGCTTTTCAGTGGAATCACACACACCCAGCAGCTGAGGCTATTTAAACTCAGCCCCCAAAAGTTTTTCCAGATAATTTGTTTTGTTTCTAATGTATCACAATGCATTTTTTTCTAATGTATCTTCCCCCAGAACAGGAGAGACATGGACCTGTTGGAGCCAGGCCAGAGGAGGCCACTACGTTGATTAGAAGGATGGAGGATTGAGCTGTGAGGAATGGCTGGGAGAACTGGGACTGTTCCGCCTGGAGAAGAGAAGCTTTGGGGTGACCTAATTGGGGCCTTGCAGTGCCTGAAGGAGCCGACAAGGAAGGTGAAGAGAGACTGTTTACATGGGCCTGGAGTGACAGGACAGGGGGAACGGCTTCATACTGACAGAGAGTATATTTAGATTAGATATTAGGAAGAAATTCTTCCCTGTGAGAGCAGTGTCCCTGGCACAGGGTGCCCACAGAAGCTGTAGCTGCCCCATCCATAGAAGTCTCCAAGACCAGGTTGGATGGGGCTTTGGGCAACCTGGTCTCATGGAAGGTGTTCTGCACACGGCAGGGTTTGGAAGATGATCTTAAAAGTCTTTCCAACCCAACCCATTCTGTGATGCTATGCATTCTCTTCTATTGCTAAAATATCATTAATAAATGTAAATGGTCCATTTTCAGTGATCTGTCTTTATTGTTTTCTGCACATCACAATCCTAGAGATGAGTCTTTGAAGCCACCTACAGTTGTTTGCCACCAAACCACTTCCCCCTACAGCTGGACACCTGGACACCACAGTGCCCACCCACGGCACAAACTTACACTGTACACAGCAGGGTGGGAGGAGAAGGAACAAATATATTTACTCAGACTCACTATGGGAATCAACAAACCAGTTTTTCTTCATTTGTTTCTGACACCTGTGCAAACAATTTTGTGTTTCCTTTTCGCAGAAGCAAAAGAGGGTCTCAAGAACAAGCAAACTCAGAACAGAAGGTTTATAGACATCTCTTTCAACAAGCTTGAATAGTACAAATTTTGCAGTCAAAGAAAGCTGGTATACATAGGAAAATATTTACTTTTGAGTTATATAGCGAGAAACAACAGACTGAAGACACACACAAGGCCAGGGTCCATCCCACAGGATGTTTCAGAAAGCAGAGTGAAGCTGAACTGACCATACATGGAAAAAAAAATAAATTTGTCTAAAATCAAGTCAAGTTCATTCTATTTTCCAGCTGCATCTGAGGATTTTGGAGATGACTCCACTCAATTAGATCTGTCTCTGTGTGCCATTACCTCTATTAAATCAGAGTAGTTATACATGATGCCCTCATCTTAGGCATTTACTATATGACAAATCAAAACCTTAGTGACCAGGTAAATCCAGTTTAGTCAGGAAATAGTGATGCCCCAGACCCCTTATCTTCTCTTACACTATAAAAAGCATGAGTAATAGTGTAAAAAGTACCAACCCACAGCACCTACATTTCCTCATGCTACTGTTAAAGAGTGAACTTCAGTTTTGGTGAAGAGGATGTGATATAGGAATTTTCCAGTAAAGCAAAACATTATTTTTCTAGAAAGAATACCAACTGAAAACACTACAGAGTGGTGCTGAGAGAGGAGGCAGGGGGCTTGGCAAGAAGCCATGCATTGTAGATTCAAGAATTATTCACAATAAAGACAGGAGGATTTGTTTTAAACATGCTCCTCACTGGCAGATTAACTTTTTCTCCACTGACATTAAACTGTAAGTCAACAATTAAAGCAAACATGGATTGTTTGTGAAAATCATATCCTATGTGAACACATGAAAATAGTTCAAACTGCAGCCTTCCTTTTCTTTTAATAAAACTATCTCTAATTAAAGAGCAGAAACTGAGACAGAATTAACTGTGGCTTCAAGTAAATTATTGAATCAGTACAAAATGCTTATTAAAAAATTATATTAAAAATACTTCTTACTACGACTGACACTGCAGACTCCTCCTCTGCAGTGAGGAGTCCATTATGTTCCTGATGATAAAACACCACAGCCAGCTTATTATAAAGTAAATGTTCAACTCCCAGTAGCTCTGCTGCACAGTTCAGTCATAAACATTGTTCATTTTACTGTACTGCATCTGCCTGGTATAAATAACTTTGGAATGATGAGGGGAATTAAAAATCCCACCTGCTCAGACTCCCAAGACCACATAATCTTCAACACACCTGCCTATATGGCACTTCCAAAAATCAGCTTTGCTCCATGTTTAACTTTAAGCTCTGAATAAACTGGCAGTAGCCCAATTTTAAATGGGAGGAAACAGTTCTATAAGCACCATTTATGCTGATGGCTGCATGCAAACACCAACCACAGCCAACAAATCACTGCACACTGCAGCCTTTTATGTACTGCATCAGCTAAAACAACTCCACACCAATCTCATAATTCAGAGGGCTCTTTGTTGTAGCTGTAGCTCAAAACCTACGTGTAGAATGAACTAATTCCCCTGAGAAAACAGAAACTACAAATAACCTTTAAAAAATTACTATTGTACGCACGAGCTCAACAGATGATACCTATTAACAGGGAGAACAGACAGGATTTTTTTCATCCAAGGTAAACTTTAAGATGGATAATGTAAGTGCTAAAGATGAAGAGTTCTCAGTCAAGGTTGTCTCTTCACTTTGATGAAAAGTTACTACACATCACTAGTATTTAGAAAAAGTTTTATGAGTAGCTACATGCTAATAGACTTTAGGTTGATAAAGCAACAGCTGATAATAACACTTGAGATATAATGTTTTTGGTTACACATAGAACTCAACTATACATTAAATTATATCAATATTTAACATAAATACTGCAATTTGGAAAACTTAATGTCTGTTTAACTCTTTCAAAAACATGAGATATAAAGGGAATCTTCTGCAGTATAAGGGAATACTTTCTGTTGTCTTCAACATTGAATTAAAATTTTCATAGTCACTGAGGTCTTGTTTGGTTTAAAAAGAGAGAGCATGTTACACACTAAGTAGTGAAACAAATACCTCTTCATTAAGCTCTACTTAAGGAGGCATTGGATAACTTATTTTGGAGTCAGATTCTATGTTTTCTAAGGTTATCTTATGAAGGCAGGGGGAAAGGAAAAGATGAAAGAAAAGGTAGAAGTTGAGCAATGTATTGATGAGCATTGATTTACCTTCTTCATCAATCCATTTCATGGTGAAAAGCTGCTCATTGTCAAAGGAGCACATGTCTCGAACTTCACTGCACAGTCCCTCGAAGGAGATAGAAGGCTCAAAATAGGTTATCATGATGTCCCTGAGCAAGAGAAAAATAAAGTTCAGAAACTATTTCATAAAACATAACACTGATCATTATCTCTAACACCTTCCAGATACCACTAATATAAACCCCATCCCTGATGCAGCTCCCTCCAAAATGTTAAAGCAAAATGAAGTACATAAGTTCCCTTCTTACTGCTCCAGGCTCCAAGTGATTTTTATTACTTGAAATTTAATCCTCCAGGTATCTGCTTTAAAAAACCTCAGGGTTTATGCCCAAATAACTATGAAGTGAGTTGCAGCAGACATTAACCATACAGAGAAATTAGATCTCTTACACCAGTGGAAACTCAAGAATGAAATGCTGCAAACGTTTTGAATTGTGTTCATAATACATTTCTGGTTTTACTTCATCTTCAACAGTTATTTTGTTATTAGACATCAAAATGTAAAAACACATACATCTACTCCAACTAAACTTTGATTGTGCAGATGTTATGAAAAATTAATGACAAATACTAAACATATTTCCCAGGAGATTTGGGGGGATGTGCCAAATATTGAAAGTGCCTTTAAAGAAAGAGTGATGCTTCATACAATGAAGGGGAAGGCTGACAGATATATACTTAACACTGAAATGTATTGCTTTACTGTTATGCTGAATGGGAATTTCTGTGCTGATTATAATTCAAAGTGAGTTAACCTTTTAATAAGTTAGGAAAAAATGCTGACCCCCTCTGTCGGGTGAGCCTTAAAGGGGAACAGGTGACTCAGGGCTCAGTCCCTTAATCAAAGGAGTTGGGAGATGCAGTTAAGAGGAAGGCTGTTTACAACACACTCCTCAAACAAGCACAAAAGCCCCATGTTTGAGCTACAAGATGAGTCTTCCCATAAAAACCTCACCCAGGTGGATTTGCTCCAGTGGGTGCCAGCGCCCATGATTGTTGGGGGGAGCTAAAATAAATAATTGAAGCAACAAAATTGTTACCTGGTCAGAAATACCATTAAGGCTCCTACCAGACTGAAGTGTACATACACAGCAAGTTAAATATCTTTAAAACATAATGTGCACGGGCAGAATGGGGTCAAGAAGGTGACTTAACAAAAAATGCCATGGTCATAGAACCAGAACAATGTTCAGGAGGGGCAGAGAGCACACGAAAAATAAACTGCTTGCCTGAGGCTCCTCTGAGAGCCGCAGCAGGAATAAAATTAACGGGCAATTCCTAAGCACTGTGAAAGAACAGTGAGCCTGCTTCTGGATTTATGAGCATCATCAGTTGGGTTAGGCTTAGTTAGGGGACAGACTCCAGCAAATAGGGCAGACATGTGTCCAGGATAAACACGACATCTCTTCAATAATCTGAGTAAAGCAGTCAAAAAGCTGCTACATGATTTGGTAGAGGAATCATTCCTGTTTTTTCCACGTGAGACAAAATGCAAAACAAAACATTTGGACCTCAGTATTTAGATACAGCACAGTCATTTAGAGCAAATGGGGCTTTATTTGAAAGTCCCAACTGCATCCATTCAGCACGGCAAACCCTTCTCTCAGACACAAAGGTCTTCCTTCACATCCTCTCTAAAAACACCAACTGGGAACCCAATGCCAACAAGGATTTGACAGCTTGTTACTGTCACAGACACACGGGCAGCCACCACAGAGCAACCCTGTATTAGGAGGCAAAGCCTTAACCTGTATTTCCTGTTTTTCCAGGAAGGAAATAAGGCATTGCTTACTTAGCAGCTCCACTGATTTGGTGCTAGAGTTTACCATCCCTTTATTTATTCACATTTTAGCATAGATATATTCACTTTGGAATATGCTCTTAAACAAAAAATTAGTTCTGAAGAGTCATGAGAAGCAAAGGATTTATATTTATATATATTTACATTGCAGGTTTTTTGGGGATTGAACTAGTCTGTAGAGTTTGTTGAATGACTATTACTGCCAGAAAACCAGAAAGAGTTACAGACCACACTTTTAGAGACTGTAATCACTGATGCTTCGGCAAAAACTGAAGACTAAATTATATATATATTAGAAAAATCTGTTTAGCACATTTTCAAATCTGATGATTCAAGTTCACTTGAAAGAGACTTATCTGTACTGCAGTGAACACGAAAAGTCACAATGTTAAGATGTCCTGAACTGCCTTGGAATCTCTTCATATCTCTAAAGTAAAAAGTGGTACCAACTGAAAAAAAAAATCTCTTACTACTTGTTGGTATCTTAAACTGAAAGGCTACAGGTCTTTCTGCTACTTTGTTTTGCCATTTGAACTCCAATGATGACCCAGACATATCCTGCTGATACAGGTCTCACTTTTACAGTGGTTCTGTCGTCACACCTTTGTGTCTCCACACTTCTTGCCCCTAACAGCACAGGATGCCTTCCTCCAGGAAAAAGCTGGATTCACTCAAGCCAAAAAGAAGTTAAACTCTATTGAGAAAAAATTTTGCATTTAAAATAGAAGTTAGTAGGCCAAGGGACAAAGGAAAGTTAATACGGACCATAGCCTGCTGACTTGCATTAAAGATACAAAATGTTTTCTTTTACAGAGATGTGGGAGAAATTTTCTTGACAATAGGCCTTTCCTTGTGATGAAGATAAGGTTATAACACTGCTTGGAATAAGCATGTTTGCCATAAAGCTATTCCAAGGTGAAATAAATATCCTTGTTTGTCACCTCTTGGCACACACAGGAAATTAGAAGCTGATTCAAGTACATATTTGTACCACCACATCTGGAGGTGCCAATTAACTCTTACTACGGAAGCACCAGACTTTTTACAATTTGTTTTAGCACTATTATAGTTGGTCTTAATCAGGGATCTGTGAGTAGGAAACGTGCAAATAAACGAGACAGCACTTGTCTTGAATTACTCTCACTGAAAATCCTATCATTTCTATCCTTCATAAATATTAATAAGATAATTTTATGCATACTACTAGAAGGCCTGTCTGAGTCCATGTACTGCAAATATCAGAATCGGTAAAACATAAATCTTAGGAAGACTGAGAAAAAGCAAATGGTAAATCTAAATACACTAGAGAACATATTTTAAATACATCTAGTGGACCATATTATCCACCTTTTCTGAGACCAAACAGCTTTCCTCACTTTCTTTTACGAATCATCCAAGAGTTGCAATGTCCTTTAACAAAAAAAGAACCATCCAACACACAAAACTCCAAACCAATGCCAACAATTAAATACAATTAATTATCTGTACCTCATTTTCACTGAGCATAAACTCCTGTGAAAGAACAATCCTGTAAGAACAGACAATACTGCTTTAGACTTTTCCACCTGCAGCCTCATATATTCCATATTATGTTTGTGGAAATGTACAGATACATTATACATATTACCCACATATCCATGCATGTATCACACACCTGGGCCAGTCATTAGGGCTTTTGAAAATGTCTAATTAGAGCTCACTGCAATGAAGCCCCACAGGACTCTGGGGAAATTCTGCTGTGTCAGTGTGATTTCCATACTGTGAGGTGCAGCCACTGCCATTCACAACCATTTAAAGCATTGCTTTCCCCTGTGCAAGTCTGGTTTTCTGGAAAAAACATACTGTCAGAAAGCTAAATCAATATTGACGCAGCAAGAAGGGGGGAAAATGTATTCACAGGCTTAGTCCAAAGTTTTCTTAAGCTGAACACTCTCCTATGAAGAATGTGATTGTCAACAGACAACAGAAGTCACTGTGCTGAGGAATTGATCAAAAAGTGCCCAAGATAAAGAAAAATTTTTTTTAAAAAATTATGTAAGAATTCAACAATTATTAAGAAATAAATTTCATGGAAATCTTTACGGAAGTACCTTTTGATTTAACAACTAAAATTTATTTTTTCCTCACGCTTTTCCCACTCATGCAACTACATTAAAATCAAGAAAATAAGTATCATGAGAGGACTGTCAAGCATGTTCTTCATTTGAACCAAATCAAACTGAAGGCAGCCAAAACATTGGTATCTACCCCTTTTTATTAAAAATCTAACCTACATTACAGTCTACACAGCTAAAACCAGCAAAAAATCTATGTCAGGCACTGAAAGAATACAAGCTAGCAGTTCTAATCTTGACAGAAAAATGGTTATTAGAGCTGTTTGGTTTTGCTTCTTTTTTACATCAGCATGAATTTTACAGGATTCCTTGTGCACAAGCAGTGAATTATTCCTACCTGTTCTCTACTCCTACAACATATGTATGAATGATATAACAACTTCTTGTACTGACCTGACAAAAAGCATCTCCAGCAAATGAAAATGAAGTAAGACAAAAGGCAAACTTTGAATATCATCAGAGCACTGAAATGGCTGTAATTACAGATGCTGATCAGTGCCATACACTGGGAACTGCTATACTTTGTTACTGCATCAACAAAAAAACCATGTTTGGAGTAACATAGTGAATTCCTAAAAACTGCCTCGGGAACCTCTGTTACACACACTGCACAGATCACAGTAACTCTTTAAAATGGGTAACACTATTTTAAGCATTTTAAGCAAGTCCTATGT
This sequence comes from Vireo altiloquus, assembly GCA_013396875.1. NCBI lineage: Eukaryota > Metazoa > Chordata > Aves > Passeriformes > Vireonidae > Vireo > Vireo altiloquus. The sequence continues at coordinate 1,523,986 of VZRF01010396.1, read as the reverse complement.
GAAAGATAAGCACAGTTTACCTGAAAGAAGGAAATACCTGGAAAAACTCAATGCCCTAATTCCCAACTCTCCGGGAATTCCCCATCACCTTATTCTCATGATCTGTGTTCATTTTTAGGAAAATTTTCTGTCCTGTTTTAACATATTTCATAAATTTAAGATAAAGAAATACCACTGTACAGTTCAATGAAACAAAGACTCTTCAAAGGGTCCTGTGTGAAGTCTTTGTCTTGGCTGAGAAAAGCAACTGGGCTCCCTGCCAGACCCAGCCAAGTTTTGGGGACTCAGGCTCAGCTCTTTGCCCCAGGCAAGTATCCCAACTATCAGATTCCCAAACTATTCAAGAACAAATCTGTGCTTCTAAGCGGCTGGGTTGGCTTGGTGGTTTTTTTGTTTCTTTTTCTTTTTAACCAGAAACTCTTTTTGGAAGATGAAAAGACCTTCACAGCCAGACTTTCCCAATAACTTCTACAACCCACTTAAATGCTTCCATTAAAAGGAAATTAGGAGAGATTAACGTTTCCTGATTGACATTGTTTCCCATTAATTCCTCGATCCAGCTCTGAGACAGGTTATTTGAAGAATGGGGGAAAAGCTGCCTTTGGTATCAGCATTCAGTCCTCGGTCTCCAAGTAATTTCAGGGCAAGTGCAGGTAAAATGTTTGGCTTTGATATCCACTTGATAGTGCAAGTCTGAGGAGGGGCTTGAGACTTTCTGTTGTAAAAAAGCGGAGAGAATAATTTGCTTATATCTCAAAATAAATCATGACTAAGGCATTCAGCTTGTTAGTTTGTTGGTATTCACAATGGTTAACCAACACCCTCCATGACTCAGTGCCATTATCAGACTGATAACTGCATTAGCACATAAAAAGTCAATGGACAGGACTCAAAAGAAACATTCCAGTGCCTGTGAAATTATTACCAGTGTCATGAGCCAGCATTCCTGTCCAATGTAGCAGACTTTTTTCTCACTCCCACAACCCCGGGCTGCTTCCTCCCTGTTCTTGCTCCACAGCCTCTCTGCGCTAAAGCAAGAATCCATGTGATTGCATGTGGAAATGATGAAGATTAAAACTGACCCAGTAGAAGAAAAAGAAATGGTTTTCACCCAGAACAGCTCCCATTTTAGTTCACTGTCTGACCAAATGAACACTTCTGCCAGCTGATAGCCAAGGGCATCTTCGCTTCCTTAAGAAAAGGTGGATTAAAGGGACTGTGAAACAAAGAGCTCAGAATTTCACATACTTTGACAGTGTCTCACATGTCCTTTAAAGCCACAGACTGTGCCAGTCTCTATAGTAGCTTCTACAGACTTCCGTCAAGAAAAGCACCAAAGCAGACACAAGCCAGAAACCAAACAGAGCAGCAAATACCAAATGCTCAGTGTGGTTTCAATACTTCTTAAAATTACACAGCTAGAGATAGCAGAGAATAAATACTAAAAATGTAATAAACCTCTTCTTGTGCTTAATACAGACAACTGGAAGGAAGCTATCAAGGCCATCATGTGTTCACTCTTAATCCAAAAATGCAACCTACATTGTTTTCTGCTTACATCACCTCCCCTCAAACTCAATGGCCCAATGAACCACTGGCAACCCTTGCACTGAAACTTATTAAGTCCCGTAACTGTTATTGTTTAATAGGGTGTTGTGAACCCAAGGCAGGACGTTTCTTTAGCTTTATGTGTTATTGCTGGAGAGACACTGAATTAGGCCCACAAAATTCAGATTTCCATTCTGCAGACACCTAGTATTTTGGGGTTTCTTTAACAGCTGAAGCACAATTGACAGTAGATGCATCTGGGTTACCCTTCACAGTCTCCCTTGGAAATTGCTCGGTCCCTGGCAAACAGCCTAAAAACCCATGAAACAAATTTTCATACAAACATCCTCTTCCTTTAGTCCTGAATATCACTTAACAGAGAGAGCAGGACCAATGCTGTACCCTGGACATACGAAGTGTGACTTTTGGCGTGTGTTATGAAGGAATATGTACTTATTACTGACAGCCAAGGCCTGGGGGTGACGGGAAGCAGGGTGAGCAGGGCAGAGGCTGCTCGGGCACATCCTTGTTCACCGGGAAGGCCATCCCAGAAGAAAAGAGAATCCGGCTTCCCCCTTGAACTCCAACACCAGCCCTGCACTTGACATTCATTTCAGTGCGGCTAGTTGGGCGTGGAGTGTTTTTCTGCTCCTTCTCTCCTTCCCTGCAAATTAGGGGATACCCAAGGCTTGAGCCAGGAGTATCCACGGGAGCCCGTGCAGGGCAGCCCGTCGGGTACCCCGAACACCCGCGGCGCCGCTTCGGACGCTTCTCTCCGCCCGGCCGCCCCCAGGGCTCGGCGCCCGCACTCACCCCTTGTAGTAGGCTTTCACCCGGACCTGGTGGGCGCCGTCCCCGCCGAGGCTGCCCGCGAGGCCGCCCGGAGCCGACATGGTGCTGCCGGCGCTGCCGTCCCGCTNGGAGCCGCGCAGGGTGGCGCGGGAGGGCAGTGCAGGATTTTCCCCGACGAGGCGAGAGTGGCCGGGCGGCAGCTCCGCCGTCCCGAGATGTGGGTATCACTCCCGTGTGTGTTCCCCCGCTCTCTACATGGGTTCTCCCCGACGGGACCCCACACCTGTGGAGCGGGATGCTCCACGCCGCAGCGGAGGGCGGGGGGGCAGCGGCGGCGGCACACAGATAACCGGCGGTCCCGTAGCGGAGCCGCCGCAGCGGCCGCTCTCGGTCCGGCGGGTGCGAACGCGCACGCGGCTCCCTCCGCTCCTGCCGCCGCGTACGGAACGGGGGCGGCACCGCGGAGTGTGTCACTCCCCCACCCACACTTGGTACGGTCCAACGCAAAGCATGGCGGGACCTCGGGTGGCGGGGCGGCCGTGGCGCCGGCGCGGCGGGAGCGGAGCGGGCTGTGAGCTATGGGATGCCTCAGCCGCGGGTGGCTGCTGTGACAGGGAGCCAAGGAGGAAACCTTGTCTTACCCAAGTACCGATCGGGCTGATCCCCAGAAGCGTGGGCAGCAGGGGATTCTCCACCTCATACTGACCACCTGCAATGTTGTGTCCTGCTCTGAGGTCTGGTCCTTCCACAGAAGAAGAATGTGTTGCTGCTGGAGCGAGTCCAGAGAAGGCAGCGGAGAGGGTCGAAGAATTGAAGCTCCTCTGCTCTGGAGACAGGCTGAGAGTTGGGGTTGTTCAGCCTAGAGACAACAAGGCTCCAGGAAAACCTTAAGAGTCCCCTTCAGTCCCTAAAGGGGTCTCCAAGAGAACTGGCGAGGGACTTGGACAAGGGCATGGAGTGACAGGACAAGAAGGAATGGCTTTAAAGAGAGAACGTTTAGATTAGATATTAGGAAGAAATTCTTCCCTATGACAGTAATGAGACCCTGACACAGATTGCCCAGAGAAGCTGTGGCTGCTCCATCCCTGGGAACGTTCAAGACTCACAGGTTGGACAGGGCTTGGAGCACCCTAGTCTAGTGGAAGGTGTCCCTGCCCATGGCAGGCAGTTGGAACTGGATGGCATCTGAGGTCTCTTCCAACCCCAGCCATTCTGCAATTATCCTTTTCTAAGGCTGAAAGAACCAGAGATGCCCACAGTGGTAGTTCTTGGGATGCAGATGCTGCCCGTCCATGGACCAGGCTCCCCATCTGAGCTGTTACATAGAGCCAAACCCATCTGAGCATTAGGAAAACCAGCAGTGGACACATCTAACTAAGCTTGGCAATCCGTTCCCACCATGACTCCTCTGTTGTGGTTGCTGCCAACCCAACTCGGGAGGTGACAGAAAATTCAGGATTTTAACACAAATCCATAGCAAAAGCAGCACACTGCCCTTTAGCAGCCAGCACAGAGCTGAGGGGGGCAGGAGCTGTTCAGAGGCGATGGCAGCACGTTCCTTACAAAGACTGCTGACCAAAGTGCTTTCTCTGGGAATTCTAAAGACTCCGTGCAATGTGCACTGCCCACAAGACAATGTGCTCATTTCATGTGAAGCTTTAGTTCCCTTGTATCAAATGGCTGAGATATTTTTAAAGAAAGTAACATGAAGGATGTGTTTCAACTTGGGGTGAAGGAGGTGAAGGAGCGTGGTTAAAGGTATTTTTTTTAAAGCTGTAAATCATAAGCTACCTTATCACTGCAAGCAGTATTTCCTCCCAGCTTTGCCTTTTAAACATCAATAGCTTTTTTGACAACACACATTTACTGCCCAGGACTTCTGAACAGAATGATGCTTCCGGCAGTCCTAAGAAAACCTTTGGTTTCTTCAATTGTGGTAAAACAATTTCTTTTTCCCACTGCCCCCTCCAGTCAGCATCACATCTGGATGTTTGTATTGGAGCACCAAGGAGTTCAGCTTTTTGTTACATGAGATCTGTGCCTTCCAGTCAACACACTAGGCTCTTCCTTGTGTTTGTAATAAAAAAAATTAAAAGCCTTATTTGCTGTTTACCTTAATTGGGGTTACAAAGTACCACATGCTACCTGACCTTCCTGCAGTGGTTGGTTGGTTTTCTTCCAAGTCAGAAGCAAGTTATCTGCTCCACCCAGCATCCACAGAGTCTTAGATGCTATTTATACAACAGGACGTACCTTGCTGTACCTGAACTCACCCTTATCTTGCACCAAGACTTCCAAGACGCTTTCTGTTTCCTGGAAGACTTCCAAGAGTATTTCAAAATGGGTCATCATTATCCCTACATCTTCATTTTTAACCTATGAAAATTCCCATTTTCTCCTGCTGAATCATGTCATTTTTTATAGAAATGAAGCATCCTCAACAGACCTGTGGAATTGTCACTACTTGTCACAGGCATCCCACCTGTGCTCAGTGCAGCTGCTTCACCTGTCAACAGTTTACACTCATCTCTAATGCCTTGTCAGATATTTTAGTTTTGTTAGACACTTGCTGAGTCTCTTTTCTTTGCAAAGAACTTAGCTGTCCCAACTAGCTCCTAGATATCTGGCAATCCCCCCCCACCCGCCTTCTTGGAACCAAAAAATCATTTAGGCTGGAAAAGACCTCCAAGATCACTGAGTTCCAACTTTTGATCAATCCCCACCCTGTCAACCAGAACAGAGCACTGAGTGTCACATCAAGTCATTCCTTGAACACCTCTAGGATTGGGGATTCCACCACCTCCCCGTGCAGTCCGTATTGAATTACACTTCCATTCTGAATGGAATTCCAAAAGTCCATTCTGGCATCCCGCAGCGTGGCCCCCACATCCCTGACCCTCCCATGGGCATCCCACAGCCTGGTTCCTCTGGTGAGGGCCAGAGGATTATCAGGATCAAGCCCAACCTTTAGCCTTCCACAGGACATCTCCAAGAGCCACACCATGTGCCTGGGTGCATTGTCCAGACACTTCTTGAACTCTGCCAGTCGTGGAAGTCACAGAGGATTTAGCCTGAAGGCACCTCCCAGAGTCATCCAAATACAGGCTTCCTGTACGTACAGTACAAAGATTTGTAGGTGTGTATGTATCAGGTGCTAAAACAACGAGGTGTGATGCAAGAGATAGCAGAGATAATTACTTCAACTCATATTCACAGAGTGCTTTGAGCTGGTGAGTGGCAGGAAGGGTGGAAGGAAGCCAACAGACCCTCAAAAAGGAAACCTGAGATGCTCACACTGAGATTGGGATGGATGCACAGCTAACAGTGTCTGAGCAACAGCTCCTAAATCTAGGAGGCACTTGAAAGAGGCTCCCTATTTTGTTACGCATATAAATCGACAGGTTATTTGGGCTGAAAACACCGCATATTTCAAATTCTCCGGACCCGCCGCGGGTCTCCCTCAGCCCCGGCCCCTCACGAGCGCCACCAACATGGCGGCGGGTCCCGTCACGTGCGCGGCGGCGGCCGCNGGGCCGGGCTGGGCGAGGCGGGGGCTGAGGGTGGGTCAGCCCGGCCTGGGCGGGGGGCGGCCGGCGAGGGGTTACCGGGGCCCCTTAGCGCCGGGCCGCTAGTTCCCATACCGTGGGGTGTATTCCCACAGAGCATACCTCCGTTATTTGTTTTATTATTATTTTTTTATTATTTCGTAGCCCTCTGTCAAAGGCAGAATACTGTAGGGGTTATGCTTGGAGGAAATTTTTATTTAGTTGGGGGTTTTTTGTGGTTTGTCCCTTTGGAGTTGCAGGGAGAGCTGTGAATGGAAAAAAAAAAAAAGAATAAACTATGTGGTTGTGGATGGTTGTGGTTGTGGATGTGGGTTGTCAGCAGGGTTTGTTATTACCATGGCATTCACCAAAACTTTGCAAAACATGAGTAATGACATTCGTGTGTCCACCGTGAGGGTAGTTTGTTAATTGGTATAGCATAGCAGGTATTTTTTTACTTCAGGTGGTTGCTTTAACCGAGAAAAATACAAAGAAACAAAACTTATGCACAATGTAACTTTAAATTATGTGGTGTCTTGTACTGTTACTGCTTGAATAAATACATATTTTCAATATTTTTTTCTGTTGTGCTTTATATTTTGGGCTCACTTAAATGCTTAGTGGTTGTTTCAAGTCACTGTGTTTTCTAAAACTTACTTCGCATTACAGAGATTGTTTGAGTTAAAGTTGTTCAGGGAGCATCGTTGCAAGGTCTTAATCATTAAACAAAATTAATTTTCTTGTAAGTTAGCATGTGATGCGTGCTCGAGGTGAGGTGTCAGAGCAGAGATGGAGATGCTGAGCAAAAATTCAGGAGCTCTTTACTATTTTTTTTGTACATCCTTTGTGAGAGCAACCCGAGCAAAGACAATATTATTTTTGAAATAATTTTGAGCTACAGGATTAATAGCTCTCTTGGAGTGAACTTCTGATGGAATTTTTACTAAGTGGGATATGTTGCACATCTTGCTCATAACACACCCAAAACAAGGCCGAGAACGAAGGAAATGAGACATCTAATGTTTTAAGCTAATTTAACTGGTTGCATAACTCTACAAAAACCAGCTAGACAAGTTGTAGGTGTAAATATTTGGTGCTTTTAATGTCCACTGGAGGAGACAGGACTTGTTTTTTTAAGATACTTTTAGTGATGTGAAATTAATGTAAAGTGGTTTTAGGAATGATGCTGGGTTTATCGTAGTTCTAGTGGGAACCCCCTGTGTGTGTTAACTTGTGCCCTGATGTAGGTAGACAAGTGGTATCAGTAATGCACAACAGACCGATTTTTTAACAACAAATCATATTTTTTCTTCAGTTCTAATAGCAGGGTTCTTTGCTTTTAAAGCATTCTTTATTGCCACGAATTTTCTTTGATGGCAAAGTCCATGCAAGTGTCCAGTGCAAGGATAGGCAAGAGGTCTTTAGGTGACCATGTATCTGTTAAAGTTTAGCTGTTGCAGGTCCTCGGGAACTGCAGCATCATGTGCAACCCTCTGCTTGTAGAGTAGTCGTGTTTTGGGAGCTGAGGGTGGCAGCCTGGCAGTGTCCTGTTCTGCTTCCAGCTGTGTGAGTTGAAATTCCTGATTATGTTCCCTTTTGATGCAGCATCCAATGAGTGGTTTGTTAAGAACTTGGCAAAGCTGCTTTTTTCTAGTGCGTTGCAGCTCTCCCTGATTATTTCTCTGAGCCCCTCTTTATGGTAAGAAGGAAACACATCTTCTCAACCCTCTCTTTTTTTGGCATCCTTTTGAAAGCAATAAACAGCTACTATGCTATTTCCTGTTAATCATAATACAAAGAGTGAAAAAGAAACCGCAGTAAACACCCCCATAACATATATTGAGGTTTGTGATTAATTTCAGTTTTAAAGATGACATTATGCTCTGCCACAGAGGGAAGTCGCATAAGACTGGGGAGGATCATTTGATGTGCTTAAATAGGTAGTTTCTTCCTTGGTTCTTGCTGTATTATCTGAGGTATTGTTGTTAAAAGGAATTTTGCCTGTATTCTTTCCCTCTCTCCCCAAACAGAGCATGTCACTGGTGATTTTTGAATCAAAAGAGCAGGTTTTGTTCAGTGTCCAGGGTCAGCCAGCAATTTCAGTCCTGGGCTCTCAGGATGAGGAGGTGGTACTGGTCCTGTGTAGCTGGCTGGAAATCTTGGATATATTCCTAGAATGGTTCCTTATTGCTACTTTTTATAGATCTTAGAAGATTATAACTACATCTCTCAAGAGACTGCATCAAGTAATAGCACATACTACAAACTAAGATTCGATATTAAGAAGAAATTCTTTACTATAGGGTTGGTGAGGCCCTGGCACGGGTTGCCCATAGAGGCTGTGACTGCCCCATCTCTGCAGGTGTTCAAGGCCAGGCTGGATGTGGCTTGAAGCAGCCTGGTGTATGGAAAGGTGACTCTGCCATGGCAGGGGGTGAGATGAGATGGTCTTTAAGGTCCCTCCAACTCAAACCATTCCGTAATTCTGTGAAACTTACCTTTTGAAAATTGTCCATTATTTTGTCTCAGTAAAACATAATGTTTTGCATTAAAATCAGTGTGTTCTGGCCTTGTTTGTGAACCTTTTTTGTGTCACTCCTGCTAGGCTGGACGAACGCTGCACAACTATGGAGAATGAACCCAACACAACGACATGTTCTGCATCCACAACGACCGTCACCACCACCTCCACTTCCCGCACACCGCTGCCACAGATTTCTGTCTACAGCGGCTCTGACAGACATGCTGTCCAGGTACTGGGCTCTGGGGTCTTCCTCCCTGTCCTGTACAGAGCTCTAAATACAGGCATTGTATTTAGATTGTATTGTAATTGTATTAATATTGTATTGTAATTCCATTACTTTGGAATTACACAGGATTAACTTTTCATTCTTAATTGCTGTTGTCTTTCTCAATAGCTGACTTGCTGGTTTTGAGGAGATGTTTTCTGGAGGGTATCAGACCACTTAAGGATAGTTCAGGGTAGGCCTGTCTCCCAAATAAGGGAGGGGGAAATGCTATGGTAGAAAGTTTGGTTTGTTCACCATTTGCTGAGGATGTGGATTATTAACGTAAACTTTTGCAGAATAAAGCTGTTTGTTTGACCAACGTTAATTGCAGGGATCCAACGTATTTGTGTGGGTGTAAGTGCTGTGTGAACAGCCCTCTCTTGCTATTCTTGAAATTAGGTCTCCTTGAACTCTGTGCGGTCCATTCTGTTGTGTTTGATAATTGGGTTTCTCACACACTATTCTGATCTTTCAAAAAGCAGAACATGATGTAGGATGTGTTGACAAGCAGCTGAGAGGCTGGGATGATGTGTTGGGAATGATGCTGTATTGTCAGGCTGTCCTCAAGAATGTGAATATGTTGATGTTGATAATACTGTGATGTGGTCAAGAACAGTGAGGGAGCAAGTTCAGTATTGCATAACTGGTGTGAAAAAAAAATTATTTGGTTTTATTTCCTTGTAAGGGTAAACTTCAGCATCATGTCAGCATGGTGTGTGCTTTGTAATTGTAATTAATTACCTACTGATTCATCACAGGTTATTCAGCAGGCCTTGCATCGTCCTCCTAGCTCAGCTGCTCAGTACCTCCAGCAGATGTATGCAGCCCAACAGCAGCATCTAATGCTGCAGACTGCTGCTCTGCAGCAGCAGCACTTAAGCAGTACCCAATTTCAGAGTCTGGCAACTGTTCCACAGGTGAGAGTGAAGATTGCTGAAAAAGAACCGTGTATTATCTAGAGCAGGGCTACAGTCATTGTCAAACGTAATAACAGCTTAAGTGCCTGAGCTTAATGCCTCATGATAATTCACTGTTATATTTTAATGACGTTGTTATTTTAAATTGTATCATTCTCCAAACTGTTTGGAGGATTTTGTCCAGTGGTATAGATGCTCAAGTAGGCAACCATTCCATGCTTTACTGCATACATTATAATGCATCATGTAAATCATCAAGCAATAGTAAAATAAATATTAAAAATCGACTACTTCATCCCAAGATCTTCTCTAGAAGTTGATGGGGGAAGTAATGAATAGCATTGTATCTTAGTGAAATAAAAAATAATGAACATCTGGCATCTTAGTGTTTTGCCTCACATCTGGCTGCATTATAAGTAAAGGCAAAATTAAATTTTAACCCTGATTGTGAAAATGTAGGAGGTAAATGACATTTCATATCTGAAACACAGCTTTTAACATCAGTGATCACTGGAGGAGACCCATTTTGAATTCAAGCAGTGGCAAGATTTCCTTTGACCTCAGCTGGCCTTGGATTGAGAATATGATCTTGCAGAGAGAGGTGGTTGTTAATGATTTTACACAGGGAAGTGCTAAATGGAGTTAGAGACCTCAGGGATATGGCTGTTGGTGTCAGAACTGGACTGACTCATTTTTACTCCTGGCTTTTTCTTCTATACCTTTTTCATTAGATTGTGGTAATATGTTGATTTGTCTTTTTTGTTGTGATAGATTTCTATGTGGATATACAGTTACTGAGACAGAGCAAAGAAAATCAGGTTGGGAAAGGCTGAGAAGTTTTGGTTCTGTTCATACAGAAACCTATATCACTGTCCCTGTTATTCATCTGAAGGGCTGGAATAGCATCCAGTGGTAGACACTAGATGTGCATACATAAGTTACCATTCCAGAATATGAGGCTCTTCTCTACAGCATTTATAAAGTTTGTTTTATTTTTAGAAGATTCTAATCACAATAAAATTAGATGTGAATTTTAAAAATGACAATTTTTGATGATAGCGCATTTTAAGTTCTGAGGACCATAAGTAGTGAGGTGATCACTTAGCTCCATCATTAGCAGTTTGGCAGACTTTACCTCTGATTGTTTTTCTTCAAGTCTTGATCTGAAAGAATTATATGCCTGAAATTTGGTAGGACTTAAAGGAATTTAGCACCTTGCAGGTAGCATCCTGTAGTGCAGAGTGCACTTTGCTGAAAACTATTTCCACCAAGTAAAGCATTCTTATTGTTAACGCAGAGAAAAGGTAAAGGTAGAGAGGGCTGTTTCTGATGGTTTATGCAATAAAATGAACATCACTTGAGCACTTTCTGATTTCACTATTTGACACATATTCTTGCTATTTAGGCAAGCCTGTCAGGTGGGAGGCAATGTACTTCCCCCACTGGGAGTGTCACTCAGCAGTCAAGCATGTCGCAGACCTCGGTACGTAACTGCACCAAGCCCTCCCTCCATTCCCAACCCCACTTGGTTGTTACATGGCTGCAGGGAAAAACAGAAAAATTTTAGCATTTCAGCTTTTATTGTTAAAATTAGTACTACAGACATGGTGAACAAAAGTATGATGACTTTGTAGTGTCTGTTGCTGTGACTGTTGCTGGCCACTGTTCACTTCCCCAGTCCCAGACCCCTCTTGGTGCTCTGAGGGGCAGCTGCTCACTCCACAAGCACCAGTGGCTGTTCAAACTCCTGCAGAAATCACTCCCTGAGCTCTCATCTCTTACATTTCTTACTGGATTTTCTATATTAGTTTCTTTATTCAGGGCACTACTGTAGGTGAAAATCATAACTGTGTATCAGGGATTAAATAGCACTAAATCTAAAGAATCCAAGTCAATGCTCACATATATTTATGAAACTGCTTAAATGTTTATAGCATTCATTCTTTTATTGATTATCATCTTTTATCATGCATCTTTTTTGCAGTTTCACTTACCATATTCTAGGCATGTGCTCAGGTTTCAGTTACGAGTGGCTCTGTGTTCAGTTCATGCTGTATTTCTTTAAGTGCCATTGTCAGACATGCACAGTCTCTTCTGTACAGTTTTACAGTTGTCTGAAGTAGGATTTGTTAATCCTACAGACATCCTGCTTATTAATCACACCTTCAAGCTGTTCATGACTCCAGTGCATAGCTTCAGTGATTTAACTGTGTATTTTTTTAAGCTCTCATAGCTTGGCTTGGCTTACAATTGTTAGAAGTAAAACCATTCATTCATTAAATTTAGGAGGGAAAGTCTATTATGATGTCTGATGTTAAACTGACAAAATGATTGGGCTGGGGTTTTTCAAGGAAATATTTTAAGTAAGTGATGAAAAAGAGCTGGGCACTTAACTCTGTTAGACTGATTAGAAAAAAAAAAGCAAAGAGAACAGCTTCTTATTTTAAGATGATGCTAAGTAGTGGTTCTTGGGGAGCATTTAATAGGAAATTGGAGAAGGTTTTAGTCTTCAGTCATTTTTCAGTGTGCATATATGAAATGAGGATTGGAAGTCCAAATGTGGTGGCACAAAGTGTCCTGGTCAGGTTGCGTAATAGAAGATATCAGTCCAAGCAGTTAATAGAAACATTTAAAGATCTTAAATATTAAAGTTCAGGTGTTTTTCTTATAATATTGAAAGTTCATTATACATTTTCAGTAAATGTGTATTTCTGTGAGGCACATTTTTCAGACTTTGTATCATTGTTTATAGTCGTAACTGCTTATTATTATTTACTGCAAAGTGGTTGCTTGCAGTTTAATAGTAAAATCATGCAATAAACATTCAATCTTGCCAGAATTCAATTTTATGACCATCAATATATTTTTGATATCTTTACAGTTCAGAGATTCCAACTGCCCCTGCCATTTTTCTCAAAGGCTTTCTGGCTTTAGACCCTAGGGTGACGGAATTTCCATGACAGAAGCAATATTTTTGTTTCCTTAGATTAACCTCTCCACCTCTCCTACACCTGCACAGATAATAAGCCGTTCTCAGACCTCCAACACCACCAGCAGCAGCATCACCCAACAGACAATGTTGCTGGGCAGCACCTCTCCCACCCTGAGTGCAAGTCAGGCTCAAATGTATCTGCGAGCTCAGATGGTAAGTTTTACAGTCCTTACAAAGTTTCTCTTTGGTGTGTCCCTATTGGAAAATCTAAGCTCTCTTTCGTAAATATAATAGATATTGGGCTGTTCTGTTGTCCTGTTTTCACTAATTTGTAATATTGAAGGGAAAGTTCTCTTAAGACCTTGTATAAAAGATCATAGATGTGTTTATTTATCTCAAAGATTTTTCTCAATATGCAGAACAAATATATTATTATATTCGGTTTACATTATTCTCTTTTAGTTTTGTTTACTTAAATTACCATGACAAATAGTTCTTTAAATAAATTAATCTAAAAGTAAAAAGGTAAATCTTAGAAGCTCTGCATCAGTATGTATATGTTAGAATCTCTTTAAGATACTGCATTTTCTTCACAGATTTTAAAAATTTCCATGTACTTTTTTCTTGCTTAACAGCTTATTTTTACTCCTGCGACCACTGTGGCTGCTGTCCAGTCTGACATTCCTGTTGTCTCCTCGTCCTCCTCATCTTCCTGTCAGTCTGCAGCTACTCAGGTGAGCTTGTGTAAACTTAAAAAAGGACTGCCTAGTCAAGTGGGACAAAACTGAAAAGTAAGGAAATGTTGTGTTAAAGTTTTTCTAGCTTTACTTGCATCCCAGACCAGAGAGCAGATGAGCTGCTGGGGTGGGTCTGCCACACTCCAGCTGAGTCACCATACCTGTGAAGGTGTGCTGAAGGTTGATTTGTCCCCACTGGGGCAGCATGACAGTAAATGCCTCCAGCATGCCAGTGAGGGAACAAGTACTGTTGTCTTGGGTTTGAATGTGCCCTATGGTGACACAGAGCAGTGAGAAGTGAAATGCAAACTAGCCGTTCATTACACAGGTACTAACTGTTGAGTGAGGAAGAGATTATGTAATCAAAATAGGGAATGGTGATAATAATTAGTCTCCTTTTTCATGTAAAAGATGATGTAAATTAGTATTTCAAAGGTAGGCATTATCCTTGAAAATGAAATTTTAGCTCAGCACGTAGGATTGGAGATCTGGGATCGTTATGTACAGAATCTGGGTGTGATATAACAGGCTTCAGGGAAAATGATCCCTGACTGTTTTACGTTTCAGAAAGCAAACCTTTTGTTTCGTGTGACACTGGAGGTGTCATGATGAGAAGGGAGGTTAATATTGGTGTAGAAACAAAGGTCTCAGTTTTGTTAACACACAGATAGCAGAGGAGACTCTGGTCCCACTGACTGCCCAAGGCTCTGGTTTATGTTGGTGTCTGGAAGCTCACTCATAGACCACTGCACTTCTGCAGTGTCTGTGTAAAATAAAATTGCCTTTGCTTAAGATAACTTGTGTCACTTACTTTGAAGGCACAATAAAAGAGAAAAATGAAAGTTTTAATACAAATTAATTAACAATTTCCATTTCTTTAAAAAATCTAATAAGGGAAAAAAGACTTCTGTATTTCATTGAAGTAATAAAGATCCCTGTCCTTCTATAAATTGTATGGCTTTAAAGATACTATGATATGCAGATTTTTAGCTTCTTGTGATCACATGGGATGAGAAACATTACAAAATGTAGGGTTTTTTTTGCTGTTTTTGCTGATACTTGTCATAGATATGTATAGAGTTTGGGGTTTTTTATGTTTTGCTCATTTCCCAGGTTCAGAACTTGACGTTGCGCAGTCAGAAGCTGGGTGTGTTGTCAAGTTCACAGAATGGCCCACCAAAGAGCAGCAGTCAAACTCAGTCCCTGTGCCCCAGTAAACCTGTCAGCAGTTCCAAGGGCAGCCAGCCAGATGCCTCGGAAAGCAATAGGAAAGGCGAGAGCCCAGCTCCGGAGTGTCGGAGTACGCCGGTCACACGGACATCCAGCATACACCACTTAATAACACCAGGTGGGATGAAAACAGAGCTATAGGAAAGTTATTTTAATTAAAACTGATTTGTATATCACAGTTCTGTCAGAGTTCAGTGCTTTCTGGCCATGTTATTATAGACATTCCACATGAATAGAGTTCAAATTTTATTAGTGAATACATTTATTTATTGGTATTGGATGTTGCACAGAATTTTGATTAAGCAGAGGTAGGAATGTTCTTGAATCACAATACAGGCACAGTATAGCAATTGCAATACCCTGTTGAGTCACAGCACAAACATGATTCTCATTCCTGGTCTCTCTGTGTGTTCATTGTCAGGACATGTCATCCCATCTCTGGGCAGCAAAATGTGGGCTGAAACCACTTCAAACCTCTTGCTCCCATCAAAATCCCTCTTTTTTTTTTTTCTGTCTTGTCTGTGTCATGAGAATGTTCTCATATCAAGTACTTTTATAAACCTGTAGGTAACAGTGCTCAGAATTTTACTATATTATATTGAGATAAATCAAAATAACTTGCACTTGGTTAGAGAGGCACTTATACTGCATGCAGCATATTTGCATCTTAGCTTTTTTATTTTGAAAAAGTGATGGTAGTCTGGACAATCAGCTTGAATTCTGTGGAATGTAGCTTGGCTTAATCAGAGCTTTTAGAGAAAGAGTGGGACTTGGAGGGAGATGTTCTGGGGGCATTGAACACTAATGCTCTCACAACTCATGTTGGTAAGAAAACAGATCCATCCTTAGTAGCAGAAAAATCAAAAAACCTATACAAATTAATTGTGTCTCAAGTGGGCAAGACAAAGCAAGAAGAGGTTTGCATGTGGAGGACAATATGTGTGTGCTGTAAGAAATGACTGGTGAGTCACTGGTTCACTTAAAGGTGATGTGATTTTTCTAGAAGCTGCACTATTTTTAGATTTGTACCTCTCAGTTGCTGTGTTCAAGTTCAGGCAAATGATTTCAATGGTTTAAATTTATACTAAACTCCTGGAATTTTATTTTGTATCTTAACATAGTATTATCTAAACTTCAACATAGCACTTATTGGCAAATCCTGTTGATTGTGATGTGCTTATCATTTCTATTCCAGTCTGTTTCAAAGCAAATGTTAAATCCATTTAAAATTGCATGAAATTCTTAAATAAGGCTGGATCTGCAATAATCCTAGACCTAGCACCAATAAGATGAGTTTAGATACTTCTTTATAGAAAGTACATATTCCCATATGTATGCATGCCCATATTCCTTTATTAATTGCTGCATTTTGCTTTGGAAATTTATATACTTCCCTGATAAATTGTTCCTGTGTTCTATATGCTGTTAAGGAAGGTATTTCTAGACAAATAACAGATGTTTTTAAAAAATTGTGCTGATCTTTAAAGTGTGAATTTTGAGGTATATTATAATATTTTCAGAACTTGAGGAAATAAATACTAATTGTCACTTTTTTTTCCCTTTCTTCACAGCTTCATATTCTCCATTGCAACCTCATTCTCTAGTAAAACATCAGCAGATCCCACTTCATTCAACACCTCCAAAGATTTCCCATCATCAGCTGATCCTGCAGCAGCAGCAGCAAGTCCAGCCGATTGCACTTCAGACTCCTCCGGGCCAGGAACCGCCTCCATCCCAGCACTGTCTGCCCCTCCCCAGCCACGCACTGCCTCCGGCTCCCAGCAGCGTCCAGTCCCACTGCTCCCCTATCCACATCCATCCTCCGCCTCTCACGCTCTCTCCTACCCCATCCCAGTCAGCTCAGCAGTCAGTGGTGGTATCTCCTCCTCCGTCCCACTCGCCGAGTCAGTCACCCACCATAATTATTCACCCTCAAGCCCTTATCCAGTCCCAGGCCAGCTCCCTGGTGCCGGCGGCTCTGCAGCCCGAGCCGGCCGCTCCCCAGGCGGCTGCCGCCAGCTCCGTGCGGCCACCGCAGCCGCTCAGCCTCCCGCCGCACCTGCCGCTCCCGCCCTCGCCCGCCGTGCACATCGGGGCCGTGGAGCCGCCCAGCTTGGTTTCCCCGGGCCAGCAGCTCGTGTCCTCCACGCCACATCAGCAGTATCCAGCCCTGCAATCCGCTCCCATCCCTCTGGCAGCTCCACCTCAGCTCTCGGCTTCCTCAACCCAAATTCAGCCGCTGCCCTTGCAATCTGTACAGTCTCTACAAGTGCAGCCTGAAATTCTATCCCAGGGCCAGGTTTTGGTTCAAAACACTTTGGTTTCTGAGGAGGAACTCCCTGCTGCTGAAGCTTTGGTCCAGCTGCCATTTCAAACTCTTCCACCACCACAGACTGTCGCAGTAAATCTGCAGGTGCAGCCTTCGGTTCCGATTGAAACTCCAGTGGTGAGTGATGACATTGCATCGTTTATTCTTTCTCTAGGCTTCTCCAGAGCTGTGAGTCTGGCCCGTTGACTTCAAAGGGACCTAAATCAGGTGCTAGACAGAGGACAAGAAACCTATTGACTAGAGAAATGAGTTTTAAGAAAACAATAGACATTTTTCTTCTGTTTCATGTTTTGATTTGGGGCTTTTTCATTGGCTTTTTGTAATGGATCATCAGTCAAGAATATCAACCAGGAATCGAGAATGCAAATTTAAGATCTAAAATCTTGTTTCTTAATGAAATGACAATGTATTTGAAGTTTAAAAGTGTAAGTAAATATATGACAATGCTTACATAAAGAATTTGGTAAATGCGACATGTGGACTGTAAGCTTTTACCTCAATACAAATATATTTTGATTAGGAGAATCATTTATACTAGGTGAAAGGTACATGTGAGGTTATTAAGATGATAGGTTTCTGGAGAATTGCTTTTGTACTAACATTAAAAAGATCTTCTTCATAAAAGAATAGGAGAATTTTGATGCTGTAGCCATCACCGCCATTTAATTTGGTCCAGTATTTGTCTCAGATGTCTGCAGTTTGTAATTGAAGGTTTTGGCTTCAATCACTGGATTAAAATCATGTACAGGAAAATAAAATGATATGCAAATAATGCTGACATTAAAGATGGCATTGCTGGGCGTTAGTAGTAAAATGCTAGTGAGATGAAGTTGAACAAAAGAATCAGCAGCTCTTGTAGGCTTTTTTGAGGCTATCAACAGGTTAAGGAAGGAGGTGTGCTGTTCATTTTTAATTTAATAAGGTAATAATGTCAACTCTGATATTTCATGAGAAAATTTGGCAATAGAAGCCAGGTTTGCTTTTGACAGGGTGGTGTTTTACATTTTAATCTGCTAAACTGACTGTCAGGAATTTATGTAAATTTATTTCAATACTTTTGAGGAAAAGACCTTAAAATCTCTTATAACCTAATAAGTTATAACCTCTAATTGTTAAAATTATAACAAATGCTTGATAGTCTTGGTGTAGTCTTCTGAAATACTCCGTTTGATTACACTGCTGTATAAGATAGAACAATTTGCAGACTTGTCATTAAACTTGGATATTGCAGATGTGTTTAAATAGCATCGAATATATGTGTAAGTAAAAATACAGTAAACTATACACATAAGATATTGAAAAAGTCAAGTTCTCTGGTCTGTTTGATTGGAGAACTGTGCTTCTTTAGGTATTGCTGTTTGTAACAAAATAATTTTACTCTCATGGATATTGTGATGTCCTCAGAGTTCATTTTTTGGTATGCAATTTGGAAACTAGTACTTTATTAAAAGACTAACATATTTTAACTGCTAATTTATTTTTAAAACTGTATTTATGCAACTCTTTTAAGGTATTAAGATAGAATGGAAATCTCTCTAAAGCAATAGTTTGTTGGATACAGATTTACCAAGTGGAGAATGTGTGTGAAGAGGAGATGCCTGAGGACTCAGATTGTGTTCACATGGCAAGAACACCTACACCACCCACCTTGTCTCCACCAGCCATAACCTTGGGCAATGGAGAGGCTCTTAATTCAGAAGATCCTTTGTCAGGTGAGGACAAATGCCAAACTAAGGTAGCTTTTGGCTTTGTGATTTGTGTAAATAACCAATGGCCAACTGTGCTTGTAGTTCGTTGGTACTGAGTAAAGGAAAATGTTTGCATGAAGAGGGTGTGTTTGCGGAGTAGTCTGTCAAGATAAACCATCCTATTTTAAGAGTGGAATCTATAAAGCCCAGGGAAGAGCCTGTGTTAGGGGTTGATGGATGCAGAGATGAGTCTTGGGGATTTATCACCTCTTGCTTCCAGAATTCTGAGCCCAAGGTTGGACATAAGTGATAAAACATAACATGCTTTGTTACTTTTTGCAGAACACGGGGGACTGCCTTCAGTGACATCATCAGTCAGTGCCTCAGTAATTAAATCTCCATCTGATCCTTCACATGCCTCTATTCCACCACCACCTCTTTTGCTTCCAGCAGCAGCGACAAGGAGCAACAGCAGATCCATGCCCAATAGCATTCCCAGCCTAGAAAATAAACCTCCACAGGCTATTGTTAAACCCCAGATCCTGACCCATGTCATCGAAGGCTTTGTGATTCAGGAGGGGTTGGAGCCATTCCCTGTAAGTCTAAAAGTTGCTAGGAATTTTTTACTACTAGTCTTTGAAATAAACTCTTTGTAAGAATGATGTTATTTGTGGCTAGTAGATATTTAGATCTTGAATTACATTTCAGATGTTCGTTTTGACCTTTTCTCCACTGATTGGTGACTTGAGTAGCAGGCTATATATGGAGATAACTACAGAGAGGGGTTTTAAGCTACCATTTGGAATACATTTTTTACATTTGTCTGTCTCCTAGATCCCTCAATGTAACTGACACGTTAATTTAAACCTCAGAGCTGAGTCTGATAAAATTCTAAAATGCAACAATTTGTTGTTTCAAGCACTGGCAAGCTCATAACTGGGTTAGGTGTAATTAGTGCTGTGTCTGGTAAGAATTACTGTTGTAAATTTTCAATCACAAACTGACAATTTAAAACCTGTCTTAGTAATTTAATGTGTGCCTCATTTTCCCATTTCTTCATTTCTGTATAATGTGTTTCCTCCTTTGTTAAATATAATTGCAAACTGCAGAGCAGGAGTGATCTTAATGTGTTTCAGAAATGAGTTTTGGTATGATACAATGACGATTCATTGATATGGAGTAGGAACTGATCATCCTCTCAGTTACAACTGTTCAATCACAAATAGTGTTTTTAATTATTCATTGTTGTGAATAATGTTAATTACTCTCTGTTGCTTTGCTTTTATTGCAATAGGTCAGTCGTTCATCTTTGCTGGTGGAACAGCCTGCAGAGAAGAGATTGCTGGTGGAGGGTCAGATCATGAGTGTGGTGTGTGTTGAATCAGACTTGCAGAACACAAAACATGCAGACAACTCATCAGACACAGAGATAGAGGATATGATTGCAGAAGGTTTGTAGTTATTGTGTAAATGCCCGTTTTTCCCCTCCAGTTCCGTGTGCTATTAAAGGGGAATCAAACTGTGGCCTGCCCAGAAAAGCCAAGTTATTCTATGAACACACATTTTTGTATAAATTCATCTAACATTTGAAAGTTCAGAATTTTTTAGCCACCTCTGGGTTTTCTTTACCACAGCTTGTATCCTTATTGCACCAGAGCTGGTTTTGGTGATCTGTTTAAATTTGTCTAAATGCAACTTTTTCTTTCATTCTCTTAAAATAGATGTATCACCTCTTCCATATCAAAACTCTTTGCAGCTGCTATTTTGTCCATAATTTGTTTCACTAGATGTTAATTCAATTTTCTTTTCAGTATTAACACTATGCTGTGTCTCAGATTTCAGACAGCCTGTCTGTTTTGTGGAATTATTCAAACATTCAGGGTTTTGGTTTTAGTTACTGTTCCTGACAGCTGGTATTAGGTTTATGTAGAGAATTTGTAACTACTCATTAGATGAGCTGATGGGAAACATCCAACATCGAGACACATCCGTGTATACAGAAGTTGAGTAGAGGAGATTTTTTGATAGCAAACCAGGGTATGATTGTGTGTGTGGTAGGAATACTCTTCAAATACACTTCTCAGAATTTCCAGCTTTTTGTTGCACTAGTGCTTTTTGCAGAGCAGGAAAAGGACCATCTCACCTCACCAATAACAGAAAAATACTCTGTAACATTAAGATGCAAATCAGCAGATGCCATAATCCTTTTCTTTATTGTATGCAGCTTATCTTTTCATAGATTGAATGTTATTTATATTCGAGATTCAATGTTTTTCTTGCTTTCACAAGTCTCTTTGGTGGTAGCGGCTGCTTATTCAAAGAATGTACTTTGAAAGGTTAATTCATTATGTCATTACAGGAGAGTTTGTATTTAGACTGTGGAAGGCCTGGTTCTCTTAATGGACTCTTTATAAAGCAATTCATGAGGACTGTAACCCTTCTTTTTTAATTGCTTACTATGTTTGAGGGCAGACCTGCTCATGGATGGCTTGAAATTCAACAAAAAACTGATTAAGTTCATTGAATAACTTAACTGAAGGTTCATTAAGGTTCAGTTTGCTCAAGATCTTTTCTAGACAGAATGAAATCTATGACTTGCTTAGCTTTGCATAATTGCCTGTTAATCAAAGTATTTAATTGAATGTGTTAAATATTTGAAGATCTTTGCCTGCTTGAGGTGAGAGATGTGAATATAATTTTGAGTCATTGAAACTGATTTCTTTATTCTTCATTCCTTTCTTTAGAGGGATTGGATGAAATTGAAAATGATCTTCTGAAGTGTGAATTTTGTGGAAAAATGGGATATCCCAATAAGTTTCTGCGGTCAAAAAGATTCTGCTCCACATCCTGTGCCAAAAGGTAACTCTATGTAGTTATTGTTTATCATGAGCTAGTTAATGGATTAACCACTCCTGGTTAAGAGAGCAAGAATTCACAGTCAATATCTGAATGCAAAGTCTTCCATTATAACAGCTGGAAAGTTGATGCTTAATACCATAAGTTTTAGAAATGGGGAATAGTTTTCCATTTGTAATCACCACTTAGGTCTTTTTTGGCGTCAGTGTGTCTGAACATGACCTTTCTCTTATGTCTGCTACATTCCCATTTAAGTAGTGGGAATATATGTGTTTGACTTGGTACTTCTTCGAATACCACAAGCAAAAATATCTTTAAAGGATTTAACCCTTTAATCTTAACATGGAATTTTTGCCTCTGTCCTCCTTTGATTGGGTATCAGCTAGGCAGAGAAAATGGAACCAGAAAATACAATGTGATTTTAGATTTTCAGTGGACATTTCAGAGCAGAACTGTACTAGGTGGTAAAATACAAAGATATTTCTATATAGAAAATTTTTAAGAATGGGAAGGACAGACATCTTCCAGGGGTACTCTAGCTGTACATGATCCCACATTGAGATGAGGGTTTTGAGTAAATGGCCTTTGAGTTACCTTTCTCTTGTATTTCTGTGACAGCTGTTGTTGTAATTAAGCAGCATTTCTACAACACTGTGATTTTATGGTTACTTGATTGAATTCAGTCCAAAAAAACTGCTGGTGCATTATTGAATATATCTTACTTCTTTAGGCACAGCCTTAGTTGCACTAAGAAATTTGGGCTGTTTCCATCAGACAAGACCAGTCGTTGGAATCGGAAGTCAGATAGCCAAAGTCTTGGGCGACGCGGGCGTCGGCCGAGCGGCCCTGAGGGGGCGTCACGAGATCATTTTCTTAGACAGGTCTGTGGAATATTTGCTTAAAACTATGGCATTGCTTTGGGAATTGCAAATGAAGCCTAATACTGTAGTGTATTTGTACTGCGTTTTCCAGCTTCCAATTACTTATCCATCTGCAGAAGAAGATCTGGCTCCTCACGAAGATGCTGTTCCGACGGCCATGACCACGCGCCTGCGGAGGCAGAGTGAGAGGGAGCGAGAGCGGGAGCTCCGGGAGCTGAGGATGCGGAAAATGCCGGAGAGCATCGACCTGCTACCAGTGGTGCAAACTGACCCCTCAGTATGGACTGTCGATGAAGTGTGGGCCTTTATACATTCTCTGCCTGGTATGGAATGGGCAATAACTTGTTCTGTTGGTGTTAACAATGAAGTTCCTTGCTTTATAGCAGCGTTGTGATGAGGAGGTGGTGTGGTAACAGCAGCAGTGTTAGCTGGTGATAGAGACTGGAATGTGATTTGTTTCCTCTTGCTTGTTCCTTCAGCACAAATCCCATGTTGATAGAACTAGTCCCACTTCTGCTGTTGCATCCCAGCTGATGGAGATTAGAGCTGTTCCTTCAGTCTGACTTCTCTGAAGAGGTCAGTAGAGAGATCAGACACACTTCCTGTTACACTGCTTTCTTCTCTTCCCTCCTCCCTTGCTGCTTACTCAGTGGAAAAAGCAAGAGCAGTTGTTACTTCCCTTGATACAATGGAAAAGTTTGAAAGACCTGTCAAGATACGAGTCATTAAAAAAGAATAAGCAAGTTTCTGCTATAAAGTTAAACTTTATTTTGCATTGCTTTGCTCAGAGATCTTCTGCCTAGAGACTCTGCATACTGCTAGTCACAGTTTGTTCTCAGAAAAAATAATCTGGTTTCTCCTTGTTCACAAAAATTTCCTTTAGCTCGATATTCACAGTTAGCTTTATGTCATCTTCAGGTTATTTGACATTTATCATTTCCTAGCTATCATAACCTTTAAAGCTTTCCTCCCCACCTTTTCCCAAGGATGTCATTTTATCTGATCAGACACTATAATCCCTACAGATAACAAGGCAGATCTCCACAATAGCAGTCATACCAGAACTTCAGTTGCTTACCCATTAAAACCCAGCCTACATTTGCTCCTAATTTTCTACTTTTCCTGGAATGCGACACCATTTTTTTGTGAATCCTATTAGACTAATGGCCTGTAAGGAATACATCTTCATTGCAAATCATACACATGCATTATGACAGATCATGTCTCGTAGTAGGTCAGGCAAAGAATTGAGTAAGAGATGTCTAAAATCTGCAAAAGTCATCCTTGAAGTACCTTTCTTCTGATAGTTTATTGCAATTGGGTAGCACTGTCTGTATCTGGGAACCTGCAGTGATGTCTGTAGAAACAAGCAAAGCTCCTTAGGTTTGGGATGTGGTCATTCCTGTTTCTGTACTCCAACTGTGTTATGGAGTGCAGCTGTATTACTGCTGTTTTCAGTTACTGTTTTTATAGATTTGAGGCTCTAGTTAATTCAGTAACTAATCCTAGGCTCTCAATAAATGGTATTTTCTGTGCTAGAATAATTGAAGTGCCACATAAACACAATTCACTTGCAAGTATAAAATCAAAAAATCTTAGTCTTAAAATGTGGTTTCTGTTTTGAAACCATTACTTTTACAATATTCCACCAGCTGCTGGATCTGGTTTAGTTTTTTGTATTCTATAAACAAGGTGATCTTTGATTTTAAACAAGCTTTATATTTGTCTGTATTTAATGAAAATTTATTATAATTACTCATTTGTATCCATATGAATGCCTAGTTTCTCAAATAATTTTTTTTAAAAAAAGTTCAATAGATATTTTAAATTATATTCACAATCTGCCAGAATTTTTATTGCTACATCGCTGCATTTGGGTTTTTTGGTAATTTTGGGGCTTATTCTTTTCAGTATATTCTCAAGTCCCTCTCTTGAAAAAGTATTTTATTGTATACTTCTGAGATTGACTAATGCAGGGAATAATATAGGTGATTTTCATTATGGCATTTTATATTGTACATCTACTTGGTGCAGTCTGTGCAGATCATCTTCCATGTTGTAGGAGATGGTGATTTGTCACTTTTCCATAAACATTAGGGACATCTGTTTTCATTTACAGCCTTCTGCGCACTCTGTAGCTGAAATGGACTCGTGTCCTTGTCAGGCTTTTCCTGAGATCCTCTGGAGCCTTTTGGAGAAGTCAGTGTCCAGGACACTTGCACTGTTAGCTGCTTCTTCTGGGGGAAAAGACAGAACAGCTTAAGCTGAGCAGAATTGTTCTCCTTTCTCTCTTCAGTTGCAAGATAAATGACCTTTCATCCTCTCCCCACCCTTTTTTTTGGGCCAAGTTATTGCACAACAAGCAATTGCAAAAGTGCTTGAGAATATACTCAGATGTGCTTGGATGAGGGAACTGCAATGCCTTCACCTTCCATCCTCTGCTTTTCCAAAAATGACTTTGATAAAAAGTATTTTAAGAAGTTGCACGGAAATTCTTCATGTCCTGCCTAAAGGAAAAAGCTGGCAACAACGAACATCCTGTTTCCTATTTCAATAGGACCAGTTTTGTTCCTAAATGTAAGAACTTCTCTTGATCTTTCAGATTCCTTGTAAATAGTGTGGTCTGACAGTCACAAAGTTCAGGTCTCAAATCAGACATGCCCTGATACCTTTCCCAGAAATACTCAATACCTGACTTACAGGTGTCTTATCTGTTGTCGGCACTTCAATAAGAAAACCTTTATGATGATGTCAGAGCTAATTGTTGCATGAGGTCTGTTTAACAAATCATTAAGAAAAAAATAGTGCTTTATGCTTTGTGAAAAGCTAACTTTTTCCAACCTTGATTGTTACAACCTTCATGCAGTAATAATCCAAATGAATTCAGGTTTGGATGTTGATACTTCCTTTCCATTTGCCTTGTACACATTTGTAAATCCGTCAGGAAATTAGACTATCTATTCTTTATAGAGTTTAAATCTGATCACAAGAGAGAATATGACATTAGTTGATGCCATCTAGGTAGAAAAGTTCTTCACAGTAGTTTTGTATCTCTGTAGTAGTGTACTTTTAAAAAGAGAAAATGTAAAAATGCCAAAAAAGTAAGCTTACTTGAGGAATAATTGAAATTGGGAATGGAAGGTGGAGCACAAATTCAAGTGTGTCTGAAAGTCTCTGACACAGATGGAGAGACTGCTGGATTGAGAACACAAATGTATTAAAAAAACACCATTAAAAATATGGCTGGGGGAAAGAAGCTTCAAATAAACAACTGACAATGAGTGCTCTCGTGGACATTGTTAGAAGACATTTATCCATCTAACAGAGCTGCCATAGAGCCAGGCATAACTGGGTGATTCTGCTCAACACATGTCCAGAACATCTTTGGAGAAACCTTTATTTCAACAATGTTCTTCACTGGAAAGGGTCCCTCACTTACTTGGGACAGTTCAACCCATGTAGGTTTTTTTTTTATGTTGTAAGTTTCAGTAACCTGAGACTGTTATTTCACGTTGAGAGAAGGAGTTTAACATGGAAAAAAAATACAACAAGTTTAAAGTTGCGCTTGTGAAGTGAGTTACTGCTGTGTGTAGAATATTCATTTGGATAATTAATGATAAATATCTTCACGAGATGGTTGTGCCAAAGTCCATACATCAGAACTTGGTTTCCTTAAGCCAGTAGTGTAACACACAGATGGAATTAATTCCTTTTGGAAATTGTAGCTATGTGGATGTTCTCATTCAGTTGCACATAGCAGTATAATCTAGTTATCTTTTATAGAATTAGATAATAGTATCTTTTTATTTCTGGAAAGAGCCCACTTGAATTATGTTCCTGATTGCTGTTTCAATGCTGTTTTCCCAGTCTTTTCCAATGATGAGAGGTTGTTCCTCTTAATGAAATGAAAATTCTATCTTTGCTGGGACTTGAAATTCCAATGAGTAGTTCTCCAATAAATACAGTATAATTAGAGGCTGTAGTAAAAATTACTTTCAGATTATTTCAAAATTCCCATCATAATATTGCACTCTTGCATGTAATTTAGGTTCAACAGGCTAAAGGGATGAGCACTGGAAAACGTGTAGCTGAAAAGCTCTAGTGTGGACAAAATTATTGAATCTACGAATGGAATTTCTAAACCAGTAATCATATTTTTTATTGCCTTTAGGTTGTCAAGATATTGCGGATGAATTTAGAGCACAAGAAATTGATGGACAAGCTCTCCTCTTGTTGAAGGAGGATCACCTTATGAGTGCAATGAATATTAAGCTTGGACCTGCACTGAAAATCTGTGCACGTATCAATTCCTTGAAAGAATCCTAGGAGGTGAACATGAAGGTTTAAACAACAGTTTCTCAGTGACAGAACCGACAGTAATATGCCAACATCTTCACTGTGGCATGAGTGTTACTGTGCTCTTTTGTTAAATAGGTGGGGTTCTCCCCACATAAAGACTTTAAAATGTTCCTTTGATTATACCAGGAGTCCTCTGTAGTTTTCAACAACTAATAGGTTTATGGTAAAGCCTGAGAAATGCTTTGAGTCAAATTTTTCATGGAAAAACATGAAGTGAAATATGCTGTGATAAGTTAAATATTGCCCAACATGTACTTCATCTTATGATTAACACCCCAGTCCCCACCCCAGTCTAGACACCATTTAAATTATGGTTGCTGTATTCTGAAAGATTTTTTTCCACATACAGCAGTGTTTGGACTGAACTAACAGAAGTGTCCACAGGCCCTGTGGAAGCACTAGTACCAGTAAAATGCTATGCATTTAGTTGTGCTCTCTGAGTTTGTTTTAGTCTTGAGCAAATTGTTTGTAAGGGGTAGGTTGGCAGCTGGTTTTCCTTGTGTAGGCTTACCCTCATCTCTGCCACTATAGTATTTTCTTGAAGTCTGTAAAATACTATAAACCATGTAGATGTCTCATCAAAATCCTCATGATCAGGCTACTGACACTCCTGCCAGAGGTAACTGAAGCACATGTTACTTTACTCTTTGAATGCTGCTATGCACTAAGGGGGCATTAAGTGTTAGGTTTGTAGTTTCACATGCTGCTAGTTAAGCTAGACCAGCAGTTCTCAAATGAGGGTTCAGAGTGGACCCTGAGGAGCACTCAGGGTTCAGGTTCCCAAATGCCTGGGTGTGAGGGGCTGAAAACTGCAGCCAGGACCAGCTCATGTTGAGACAAATTACTTTAGAGACTGGGGGTAGAGAAGGGACAGCATAGCTCAGATGTTCTTTTTCTTGATACCTCTTCTAACATGTCTTTCCCTGTAGTGCATTCCCATTGCCTCACTGGAAGCTTCCAAGCACCTTTTACTTGTCCAGTGGCCAGTGTGAGCTGTGCTTGCAGTACTCTGAGGAAGGAGCAGTGAGGCCTCCTCATAGCTCGTGCAGGAGCAGCTGCTGCTGCCATGAGGGAGCCTGGAGCTGTGGGTCAGCAGGGGGAATACCAACATTGGCAACTCTGGGAGAAATATCCAGGAGCCTTGCTTTGTCTCTCTGGCAGATTTTGTCTTGGATGCTGCAGACCAAGGTGGTGGGATTTTAGTGTCTCCTTCCATCTTCCCTCTCTCACACGCTGTGGAACAAATACGTTTCCCCAGTTACTGATGTTCTTGGAAGCTGCCTGGGCTCTGAGGCAGCAGCACCTTCTTGGCCTTTGTTTCCCCACCACCTGTGCATGGATGCTCATGGATGTATTTTGTACTTCTGTTCCCTCCCTTTTGCAGCTCCACTCCCCTTATGTACAGACCTGAATCCCTAAGCTCTTGTGTAGGGAAAGAAGGGTACGTGTGCTGATAGTCATTGTGTACTTGAATTAAATATGTGTATGTGTCTGCAAATAATGTATTTTTTTGTATTTTATGCAAATTAATGCATAATATTTGATTGTGTAGGGAAGTATTCAGGGGAACTGTACAGTATTCCTGAAGAGAGGACGAACTGACCTAAAGTTTGAGAACTGCTGCCCTAGATCAAAAGGAGTCAATGCACATACACTGGCTAAAAGGCAGGTTTGTGACAGACAGATTAATATGTGTATTATTTAACTGATGACCTTAAAAGAGTACCTTTGGATTACAGAAAAATCTGTGCTTCATTTTCCTTTAGTTAGACTATTGCTTTGTTTCCACTAACAGACTTTTCTACCATTACCTTCCCGAGATCAACATTAGAATCATTGTTCTTAATTACAACTGTTTGAGCTTGCTAATAGCAGATGTTATTAATGTTTTTATTAACCACTGATGCTGCAAGTTAGGACAACACATTGCAGTTACATGCTGGTATGTGGTGAGAGCCCTTATCCAAACGGCACCAAAGCTTTAGAGGATGAACTCATGCCTGGATTTATTTTGGAGGGAAATTGCTAAGCACTTTCTAATTTGGTTTTTTTTTTTTTTTTCTGTTTTCAGTTACTGTTGTAAAATAAACTTCTTAGTTGAAGTTCCAACGTTTGGTAATGTTCATTTGAAAGACATTCAAATGATGGAGACAGTGGGTTCCCATTTGTAGCATTTCTGTAAGATAGACAGTGTAGCATACCTGTAATATATGTTCTAAAGGATACGTTCTGTTTTGATGAGCTAACTGAAGACTAAAGATACCTTAGATATTTATCCTTTGGCTTTTGTCTTAAAGTTTTATTATTTTTATACAGAAATCTCACTGGCTAATTTTTAATCTGTCTTCTGATTGTACTGTTCTTAGGCAATGTAAAAAGTAGGGATACATAAATGTGGTTTGATAATGGCTTAAGGTGTACTAGAAAATGTGGACTTAGGGGTCTTATTTAGACCTGTAGTTAATCAGTGTTACATGCATGAGAATTTCATGGCTGCTTTAATTTTGCTTTATTAGACAGCTTTCAGGAGAGCTTCTCCAGCTAGTGTTTGTGTCCAGCTCAGCCATAATCACTGCCAGGTGCCAGGAGCTCAGAGCAGAACCCAGTAAGGCACATCTGGTCCTGTTCTTCTGGTATGTAACATTCCCTGTGGGTTTGGGAGAGCCACAGATAATGAGTTATGCTTTAAATATTCATGAATGCAACAACTTAGAATGTGGACCTTATGCATATTGAAAGGTTTTTTTTCTTCTTCAGTGATTTTGGCAATTAACTGGAACTTAAAAGCAGACACAGCTATACCAACCTGTACTGATAGAAGTGCACTTGTTATGGGAGTGTTTGCCAATGTAGCTGTGTCAATAAAATCAGTTTAAAAAAAAATCACACTTGTATATGAAAGTAGGCTGGAAAATTTCCAAGTGCAGCTGAAGTCTACTTGGGAAGCTCATGAATTTACACAAAAAAGCAATATAATACTTAGAGTAACAGTCCTGCAGAAGCATTTTACATACCAGCCACTTGCTGTTCAGATAGGTGAGGTTTTCCCAGGCTTATGCTACCAATTCCCATGGCTTTCCCACACATGAGTCTGTACTGTCTTGCAAAGGAAGACGTATTAAAGATCTTAATTGTATTTTAACCTTTGTTCTCACAGGATGTATCTACAGGAAATCCTTTTTATTAGCTTTACTTCCTGGGATTTTGCTTTCTGTTTTCAGCCTTCTGGTGTTGCAGGCTACCCCTCACAGTAATGCTTGCAGTATTTCAGCTTCCATAGAAAGGAATGCAGGATGCCCCAGGATCTTAGCTCAGAAGAGAGAGACATTCCATGGCTTTTTCCCTTCCTTTTTCTCCATCCTACCTTACTCCCTAATGGAAACTGCAGCATTAGCTCAGGGCAAGGCCCTTTTGCAGAGCACTGGGCTGAAGGTAGGTGTCAAGATTTCATCCAATAGAACAGAACTTGACACTTGTCTCAGCTTCAGGATTGGTTTGGGGTTTTAAAGAATTGTACATGAATGATATAAATGGGTGTGCAGCCTCCCCTGATCCATCTGTCTTGTGTCACTCAGCATCCCTGCCTTGCAGCAGGAGGAAGGCACTCCCCTGAGGAAGCTTGGCTACCTCCACTGATTTAAAGTGCCCGTTGTTTTGGATCACCAGAGAATGTTTGAAGGGTTTTTAAACAGGTTGCATTGTAAATCCATTCTTTACCCATTAAAAATATGATTATTTTTTCCAGAAATGAAGTTCTTGATGGAGGGTAAAACCTTTGCTAGATTTTTGTCAACCAGACATTTCAAAAAGAAGATTTATGTCCTGCAAGCATCCATTTCCTCATTTCTTTCCTGTCAAAGCAGGTTTTTTACCCTCTGACTTCCACCTCCAAAAAGGAATCCAGCCTTTTGGATAGAACAGATGGAGTCCTTCGTAACTGCAGATGTGGCAGGAAGAGGAGAGGATGGGATAAAACCAAGTGTTCAGGCAGGTTTTACACGTTTATAACATGAGTAGTTCTTGTGATTGTACTGAGACTGCTCATATTAGAATTCAGCATGTATAAAAGCTTGCAGGGTTATTTTCTCACCAGTTTTGCATAGAGATGTCCTGTTAGCATATACTTAGAAATATAGTTGTCATCATTAACCAGACATTTACTCATTAATTGTTCTAGGCTGCAGATAATGACTGTGCAAAACAATCAATCTAGGATACTTTTTTAATATTCACCTGATTAGGCTATTAGAGATGGAGAGAAGCTAATATTTTAGAGTATTTTGTTTAAAGTATGCTTTTTCTGTTCAGTGCTGAATGGAACAGGTATGAGCAGAGCTATCAATGAATAATTTCAGTGTAAAGTGTTGATTGCTCATAGTGAATTAATTTTCAAGTCACTCTTGTATAGTTAGCTGTAGTTTCAGACAGGAAATATTGTGAGAAGAAAGAAATTTTTAATTTAATGCTTAGTTCATTTAAGATGAGCCTAAACTAAATTAATTTTACAAGAATTTGCCTTTAGTCATGCGAATTTATTTAGATCTGAAAGGTTCTATGTAGTTACATCCCCTGGATGGCTTTGAAAATAGTGGCATTTGAAAAAGAGATGGTAGTGATGGTCCAGACAAGCGCCAGCTGTGTGGATTTTTCAGGCAGCTTTTTCAGGAAGCTGATGGAGGCAAGGCCTGAGACACAGACTGAGCACCAAGGCAGTGAGCACTCATTACCCTAACCCATGGGAATCAGCCTCGTTTGGTTTTACCATCTTCATCTCTTTGGGACTCTGACATTTCCTTCCCCACTCAATTTCTGAGTGTGGCATTTTGCTCTCTTGGCTGTCAGCTCTGTGGGCTGGGGCATTTTGTGTCCTGCTTTGTCCTCTGGGTCTCATGGTCAGCACTTCCACATGTGCTCAAGGCTCCCTCCTAAGCTGCTGTGTAGGTTTGTGTAACCTCTGCATTAAAACTCACTCCTGCTTGTTCACTTGAAGGTTGCATAGTATTTTCTGATCTCTTACAGAGGAAGGGAGAAAGCAGAGTTCCAAGATGTGAACATGCTGGTAATTGCTGGTATGGTAGTAAGCTCATAGTCCAGCTTTTGTAGCCATGGATTTAACTTTTCTGAAACACAGTTCTGGGAGCCAGTGTTACAAACAGATTTCCAGTTAAGATTTTATAAACTTCCAGCATGTATTCCTGCTGAATTATCCAAATTACTCTGAACAGTAAGGAACTAGAAAAATGAGATTTAAAAATATTTTTTCCATTTAGATGGGATTGTAACTTGAGCACAATTGTGCATTCATAGAATTGTGATCATAAACACTGTTTTAAGTGCAATACATAACACTGAAGGAGCATTCTAGTTGTGTTTATGAAGCACTGTTTTGGTACATAGAGTTGTTGACAGGCTTGTAGTGTTGTTGCTAGGTAATAATCAGGCTGTCTCTGCTGATTATGGAATTAGGCTCAAAGCACAAATGTCTTTGATTCATGAGATAGATCTGCTTTGTGGGTGAAGCCTGGGCAGCCTGTGGAAGGCTTGTGTTGTCTTCCACTACCCAGCCAGGATGTTTCCATCCTCTGGCAGCTTTTTGCAAATTATTTTTGGAAAGAACAGTGAGGAATTCCACACCCAACTTCCTTTCCATTAGACTTTGTGTTATAGAATGAACAAGCCAGTAATGACCAGAAAAAATGTGTATAAAGATGAAGGGTTTTATCATTGAGTGCCAAATACTCTGTTTATGAAAACACATAGAATATCTCATTAAAATCAATGTTGATTTGTAAGACTCTTTAAATGTACAGAAAAGTACAGAAGTCTGCCATAAAGGGTTAACATGTTAGCTGTTGTTAGCATTAATATCAAATAATCCTATAAGTATTAAGGACTGTAAGTTATTTGAATGGTGTTAAGGCCACGAGTTGCTGGCACAGCACAAGAAGTGATGTACAGAGGAGATGTAGCAGTGATTATCTGTAGTTCTTTTATTTCAGATATTACCACCTTCCTGGCATACCTTCTGTCCTCTTTGGCAGTGAAACTGTCACCCTGTTCTAGAGGGGGATGGTCCAGGGCTGCGTGGCTGGACCCAATCACCAGTGTTGGGACTGCCCAGAAGCACCAGGTAAAAAAAAAATGCACAGAGATAAAAACCTAATTGTTAGGAAGGCAGCAGGATGGAGATCACTGCATAGCTGGTATCTCCCTCCATAAATGCCAAGGATAAAATTTGGCTTGTGTCTCAAACCAAGACAGCTTGCAAAGGGAGTTACCATTAATATGTTAAAATAGTCACTTGGCAGGCTCAGGCACCACAGTTGGATGTTGGTGGAGACCTGCAGTGACACTGGAGGTGACAGCCTAAAGGTTGATGCTCTTTGGCACTTCTCCACAAAAAGTAAGGAAGAATAAATTTGACAAGTAATACAGTGATGCAACATCAATCCATTAATATTTGCTTTGGCTGCATGTCGTGGATTTCCTGTAAAAAATGTTAAAAACTTCAAGTGGCTTTAGGAGCACTGCAGCAGCTACAGGAATTCTGGCACGTTAGGGCGAACGGGGTTGTGTAAACTTTAATTAGGGCTTGGGAAACCGACAAAGAAAACATGTCAGCAGCCTCACCCAACTGGTTGCAGTTCCAGTTCTGTACATGTTAGTGATTCAGAAGGGTGAGACTTACCATGCAAAACACACCTGAAATGACCTTGGAAATAGCTTTGGTTTCATCTGGTGTTGAATGGACTTGAAAAGAGGAATTTCCCCTGCCTGCCGAGTCTGTAGGGATTAGTAATTTCATG
This sequence comes from Vireo altiloquus, assembly GCA_013396875.1. Classification (NCBI taxonomy): domain Eukaryota; kingdom Metazoa; phylum Chordata; class Aves; order Passeriformes; family Vireonidae; genus Vireo; species Vireo altiloquus. The sequence goes on along the minus strand of VZRF01010396.1, from coordinate 1,490,577 downwards.
ATTCTGAAATGCCTGGTGCATTCCTATATTTGAGGTATTTGCTGATTTTTAAATGGAATTAGGTTTTGTAAATATTTTGTCAGCCCCATTTCAGTGGGTGTCCAGTTTCTATAAAACCTGAAGAAATGCTGTGTCAAACCCCTGTGTTTAGCCATGGTTTATCCCATAGCATCTCCAGCACTAACTAACAGCAATTACAGTTTGAGAGAGCAGGGAGTGATTGTTTAGGGTTGTTTTTCCAGTTAACATTGCATGTGTTTTCCTGTTTTTAACATGGAAATAGAATTTCCTCCAAGTACATTTTCCAGCATAAAAAATGAAATAATTTGTGGTGCCAAACACTTCAAACTATGTTGTTAAGCATTGCCTCCTCTTATTGCACTAGTTTTAAAATTCAGTTTTCGATCATTTACTGTCCTTTTGATGGCCTTTTTAACAGATTTTCCCCCAAAACCATTTTCTAGTGCTGAAAAATGTTTTTCCCCTTTTGATTACATCACAGAAATGTCAAAAAAATTTACCACAGACTGTGGGTGAAAGAAGCACTATGTGGGATGAAGTAATAAATCAAAATAATCAGATTTTGATATGTTTCAGAAATCAAAGATTAATTTATGATTGAGATGTGATTGTGTATTCTTATGGAGTGAAATACTGGAATATTCTTTTATAAGAAAATTTAACCCATATAATATTAAATTCTGCAATTAAATCTATCTCTATAATTGATATATAATAATGTAAACTATTACCCAAAATTTAAATTTTACAGTTGAAGAGCACACAACGAACTATGTAAAAGATCTTTACTTTGTGAATCTTTTTTTTAAGAAGCACTTTCCTATTACCAACTAGCATGTGAATGAATTTTAGATTCTCCCATTTGTTATGATCTGTAAAAGTGAAATTTCTTCAATCTGTCTGTTAATGGGTAAAATCCATCCTACAAATGCTGAAACAAAGCACCTTATACTATGCTGCTTAAACTTGCTTGTAATTGCACCTTTTGTTATCTGCAGAGTTTTCTTAATGAGTATTCTTGTGTGAAATCATTGTCCCCCTGTGGGTCTGGGGGACGATTAACCAACCTACAGCATCATTTACTTAGTTTCTCTTTCAATACAACCTTGTATTGTGAGTTTAGTGCTTCAGAAATAAATGCTAATTTCATTTGTCTGCTTTGGTTGTGTATTGTTTATTTCTCTTATACAAAATCAAATCAAGTCCATTATAAAACTATAACAATTTGAAAACTAAGAGTATTTTTGCTAGAAGGCTAATTCTTTCCCTGCTGAAGTAGTCCCACTTCATATTTAAAATTTTAAGGTAATTTTGGCTTCAAAATAAACTATATTTTCATTTAAACCATTCTTTAACCTTGGGCATGTATTAATGTATGATGATTGTTGCTCTAATTATTTAATTTTTAATATGTACATATAGCTTAGAGGAGCAGCAGCAAAGAAACAATGAAACAGCACCTCTCCTGTGGCTGTGGAAGTTGCACATCTTGCACTGGTCTTCTACTATTTAAAAGAAGTTTCTATTTCTGTAGGAGTTGTAACTTTAACTAAAACAAGTTATTTCTTGTTAAACAGACAGCAACCCTTACCTTCCATCAAGCTGACAAAAATCCATGTTTTAACAACAAAATACACTTCAAAAAGGCATTTGAACCTTAGGTCAGCATCTGTATGTAACTCCAGCCTTGAAGACTTTATTGCATCTTGTACTGTAGAACCTGAGATAATTCTGTTTAAAGGAAGTGTAAAATTCTAGTCAGAAACATGAGGTTTAACTGGAAACTTGTCCTGTATAAGCAGTGGTCTTTTAAACATGTAATTTGAAGTCCCTGCACTTGGCAGTGCCTGCTGCCCACTGGGACTTGGTGTCGTGCACTCCAGTACAATATTCAGCACAGTCTTACTGGACACTGGACTTGTTTCCATGCAGTGAAGCTCTGGAGATGTTTCCTTGTGTTGTCTGTAAGGACCTGGCCACAGAACATCAGAGTTCTGCTTATTTTTCAGCCTTTTCAGTCGGCACCTTGTTAACAGATGACAATTACTGTGCCTGGCTTATCAGCTGGCTCTGTGCTTTCACTGTTGAATGGCATAAAGCAAAACTTCCAGCTGACAAATGGGTCTGTGCACCACCCTTCCTCTGTCAGCTCCACGTCGTGGCACCGACACCAGTAGGCTGCTGCCAGGAGAAAGCTGTTGATGAAGTACAGCCAGGGCACGTTCATTTCCACATAGGCCGGGATCTGCACACCCAGGAACAGAACCACGACCTGGAGAACAACAAACGGTGCCCAAGTGCCAAGGAAACACAGGAGGAGCCTGCTCAGGAGCTGCCATTTAAAGCAAGTGTTGTTTTTGTTAGGCACATAGGAGAACATCAGAACAGGCTGGCTGGAAAAGGAGAGGGGCCTGGCAGACAGCAGCATGGTCGTCACCTCCTTCCAGCAAGCCAGGAGCACCGTGCCCAGCAGCAGCACCATGGCACATGACACTGAGTAGCTCTGCAGGCTGCCAGAGAGAGGGCACAGCAAAGGGGAAACACTGTTCTGCATTTGCAGCTTTTCAGAGACAGCGGGAACTTCGAGAGTGTAAAAAAACCCTGAAATCCATACAACTGCCACAGCAAATACATACAGTAACTTCCGACCTCTTTTAGGGAACTGGGATGTTTTGGAGACGGTGGTGTAATAATCCAGAGCAGCCACAAGATACACTGGGTAATGCAAAATTCCGTAGGTCAGAGAAGTGATCTGAGTGAAGAGGCAGATGTGGTACGTTGTGAATCGCATGCCCCAGAGCGCAAAGTCCTCAAAACAGAAAATGAAACACATGCTCAGCAGCAGTGTGAAATCGAGAAGTGCCACTGAAATGCAAAAGCATGCCATAAAACTGGTTTTCACGGGTTTTGGCTTAATTTGCAACATGAAGAAATCAAGGAAGACTTTTCCAAGCATAATCAGGACCAACATGTAGCTGATTTCAGGAGGCTGGCTGGCATGGGTGCAGTGGTACTGACCAGAATAATTTTCACAGGGTCTGGAAGCCATCCTCCAGTGGTGAAAACAGCAAAAATAAGTATCACAGGGCACAGTGCTTCATCTCTGAAAAGAAAAAAATAAACTTCTAAAAATTCATTTCTGTGTACCTCTACCAATTAGTTGATTCTCTATCATAGCAACTACCCAATTTGTCTGAGTTTTTCAGGCTCCTTAATGAAGAGTAAAGAGTTTCAACTAACTCATAATTAAATTATCAGCAACTGCCTAAATGTTAGGTTCTTTAAATTACATTCTCGAGAGTTAAAAGGTCAACATAATTTACTTTTCTAGCTACTGATCCAAGGAAAGGTTTAGGAAATAAGGTTGACTATATTCCTTTCCTTTAGAAAGCATGGAGAGGTCTTTCTGTCCAGCTGGCCAGAGGGATAGAAGTTTCAAAACTCCTACACATTTTGAAGAAATTACAGGACAGAAATCACGCAAGATGCTGTAGGAGATGCAGCAGCACTCCTACAGACGCTGTAGGAGATGCAGCATTCTATGAGTTTATGCTCATAGAATCTGCAGAAAGTCAAGACTGCAGAAATATCTTGAAAGCGGAAAAAGCATCAAGCTCCACCTCCTTTTTTGGTGCAAAAATCCTGGAACTCTGAGGCAATCCAAAGCACAAGGGCTTCATTAGTGAATTGGTCTTTTTTGTTCATCTCTAAGTACTACAATGACAGGGACCTCGGACCAGCTGGTTTTCCCTTCAGACTTCCACAAGTTTCTTTATAACTCTTTTCCAAGTGTTAATTCCTAAAGAAAACAGAGTGGCTCTGTATGTCAGCAAGACAGCATGGACAGCTTTGTCTACTTGTCATTTCCTTAAAGAAGCAGGATGGTGTCAGTGATCTCAGTGAGAGAAAAGAAGAGCTGAGGAGACAAGGCAGCTGTAAAAAGGAACGGACTCTTTGGCTCTGTGTTAACAGCGAATCACTTTGATTTAAACAGACATCTGCATTTAGTGACCAGTTTGCCAGTCAGTCAACATTTGTGTTTGTGCACGTTTGAGTTCTTGTGTCCTGAGAGCAGAGTTAGAGCAACTACAGCTCCTGAGCAGCACAACTTGAGAAGCATCCCTGGAGTTTGTTTACAAGCCTACCTGAGCTCGCCGCTTCTGTCTTCATTTGCACGAGTGCATCGTCTGAAACCAGCTCTGCCTTTACAGTACGACTTGATTCCGGACGCTGCACTTGTGTACGCAGAAAGGAGAGAACCTGCACGGAAACAGGGTCCCGTTCGGTAAGATGATAATAATAATAAAAATGAAAATAAAAAATATTGTAACGTGGAATCACCTGTCCTGGGCCGTGCGAGCACAGCCCCCACCACATCGCGGCTGCCGGCGCCTCCCGCTCCTCGTCCCGGACGCTCCCGTATGGGCTCCGCCGCTTCCCGCGGCCCACCCGGCGGGTTCCTGCTCCTCTCTGGGGAGGGAGGCGGCCCGGGGGGCTCCGAGGGGACGCCCGGGCTCCCCCCGCCCGGCCCCGGCACCCACCTGCGGCC